>CAWUFW010020020.1:0-165111 GCA_963921515.1 Calotriton arnoldi
TTTCTTATGAAACTAACAGTTAAATAAAGAAAAAATTAAGAGAGTTGGTTGAAAAAAAACAGCCATTTGTGTCCAACGTTTTCACCTGTAACTTCTTCCTAATGATGACAAGCTATTTGAAGGCAATATACCGTTATATCCACTGGACCTTTCTGGTTGTGGGGAT
This sequence comes from Calotriton arnoldi, assembly GCA_963921515.1. Classification (NCBI taxonomy): domain Eukaryota; kingdom Metazoa; phylum Chordata; class Amphibia; order Caudata; family Salamandridae; genus Calotriton; species Calotriton arnoldi. Next base: position 167 of record CAWUFW010020020.1, read on the forward strand.
GTCTGAGGACTTGTAGGTTCACCGAGAACCCGGCAGACGGAAGCCAATAATTGAGCAGCATCTTGCAATGGTTTTTATTATGTACCGGGTATATAGCAATTATTTTGGGGAAATGTATACATGGAAAAATTGTTATGAAAGACACCCTATGTATTTCTGAAATGGGAGCAAAATGTAGATTTTAGAAGCAGTAGATATTTGCACATTTCCGAAGAGTGGGAATGCCCGCATACTAGCATGAGAATTATAGGTCATTTTCAAAATGACTTATTTTTACATTGTCTTTCCATTTGGAAGGCAGAAATGCATCGAAAGTCAATAGGTAACCAACAGTTGCTCTACAATTCTGTGTTACCCTAAGTCTCCCGATCAAAAATGGTACCTCACTTGTGTGGGTCGGCCTAGTGCCTGCGACAGGAAACGGCGCAAAGCGCAACGTGGTCACACCTCAATTTCGCAGTGAAAAATGACCCTTTTTGGCAAAGTGCCTAGCTGTAGTTTTTGAACCCTACCTCTGCCGGCACCTAGGGAAACCTAGAAAACCTATACATTTTTGAAAACTAGACACCCAGGGAATCCAGGATGGGGTGACTTGACTGCCTCCCACCAGGTTCTGTTACCCAGAATCCCTTGCAAACATAAAAAATTGTCAAAAAAACCACATTTTCCCCACATTTCTGTGGTGGAAAGTTCTGGAATCTGCGTGGATCCACAAATTTCCACCCACCCGCGTTCCCCAAAGTCTTACGAGAAAAATGGTACCTCACTTGTGTGGGTCGGCCTAGTGCCTGCGACAGGAAACGGTGCAAAACGCAACGTGGTCACACCTCAATTTCGCAGTGAAAAATGACCCTTTTTGGCAAAGTGCCTAGCTGTAGTTTTTAACCCTACCTCTGCCGGCACCTAGGAAACCTAGCAAACCTATACATTTTTGAAAACTAGACACCCAGGGGAATCCAGGATGGGGTGACTTGACTGCCTCCCACCAGGTTCTGTTACCCAGAATCCCTTGCAAACCTAAACAATTGTCAAAAAAACCACATTTTCCCCACATTTCTGTGGTGGAAAGTTCTGGAATCTGCGTGGATCCACAAATTTCCACCCACCCCGCGTTCCCCAAAGTCTTACGAGAAAAATGGTACCTCACTTGTGTGGGTCGGCCTAGTGCCTGCGACAGGAAACGGCGCAAAACGCATAGCGTGGTCACACCTCAATTTCGCAGTGAAAAATGACCCTTTTTGGCAAAGTGCCTAGCTGTAGTTTTTTAACCCTACCTCTGCCGGCACCTAGGGAAACCTAGCAAACCTATACATTTTTGAAAACTAGACACCCAGGGAATCCAGGATGGGGTGACTTGACTGCCTCCCACCAGGTTCTGTTACCCAGAATCCCTTGCAAACATAAAATATTGTCAAAAAACCCACATTTTCCCCACATTTCTGTGGTGGAAAGTTCTGGAATCTGCGTGGATCCACAAATTTCCACCCACCCCGCGTTCCCCAAAGTCTTACGAGAAAAATGGTACCTCACTTGTGTGGGTCGGCCTAGTGCCTGCGACAGGAAACGGCGCAAAACGCAACGTGGTCACACCTCAATTTCGCAGTGAAAAATGACCCTTTTTGGCAAAGTGCCTAGCTGTAGTTTTTGAACCCTAGCTCTGCCGGCATCTAGGAAACCTAGCAAACCTATACATTTTTGAAAACTAGACACCCAGGGGAATCCAGGATGGGGTGACTGGACTGCCTCCCACCAGGTTCTGTTACCCAGAATCCCTTGCAAACCTAAAAATTGTCAAAAAAACCACATTTTCCCCACATTTCTGTGGTGGAAAGTTCTGGAATCTGCGTGGATCCACAAATTTCCACCCACCCGCGTTCCCCAAAGTCTTACGAGAAAAATGGTACCTCACTTGTGTGGGTCGGCCTAGTGCCTGCGACAGGAAGCGGCACAAAGCGCAACGTGGTCACACCTCAATTTCGCAGTGAAAAATGACCCTTTTTGGCAAAGTGCCTAGCTGTAGTTTGTGAACCCTAGCTCTGCCGGCACCTAGGAAACCTACCAAACCTACACATTTCTGAAAACTAGACACCCGGGGCATCCAGGATGGGGTGACTTGCGACTGCCTCCCACCAGGTTCTGTTACCCAGAATCCCTTGCAAACCTCAATAATTAGCTGAAAAAATCACATTTTCCCCACATTTCTGTGGTGGAAAGTGCTGGCATCACGTGGCCTCACACAAATTTCCTACCACCCAGCGTTCCCCAAAGTCTCCCGATAAAAATGGTGCCTCACTTGTGTGGGACGGCCCAAGTGCCTGCGACAGGCAAGGGCCCACAAGCGTAGCGTGGTCACACCTCAAAATTGCGCAGTCGCAAAACCACCTGCTTTTGCAAAGTGCCTACCTGTGGTTTTGAGCCCTAGCTCTGCGGCCACCTAGGAAACCTACCAAACCCACACATTTCTGAAAAGTAGACACCCGGGGGCTTCCAGGGAGGTATGGCTTGCGTGGATCCCCCAACGTTTCCTTACCCAGAATCCCCTGCAAACCTCAATTTTAGCTGAAAAAATCACTTTTTCACACATTTTTGTGTGTGGAAAGTGTGGCATCACTGGCCTCCACAAATTTCCTACCACCCAGCGTTCCCCCAGGTCTCCCGATAAAAATGGTGCCTCACTTGTGTGGGAGGCCCAAGTACCCGCGACAGGCAAGGGCCCACAACGTAGTGAGGCGACCTCAAAATGGCCTTTCACAAAACCACCTGGTTTTGCAAGGAGTCACCTGGGTTTTGGCCCCGTGCTCGGCGGCCATCTAGGAAACCTACCAAACCCACACATTTCTGAAAAGTAGACACCCGAGGGCTTCCAGGGAGGTATGGCTTGCGTGGATCCCCCAACGTTTCCTTACCCAGAATCCCCTGCAAACCTCAATTTTAGCTGAAAAAAATCACTTTTTCACACATTTTTGTGTGGGAAAGTGTGGCATCACTGGCCTCACACAAATTTCCTACCACCCAGCGTTCCCCAGGTCTCCCGATAAAAATGGTGCCTCACTTGTGTGGGAGGCCCAAGTACCAGCGACAGGCAAGGGCCCAAAACATTTTGATAGGCAACGCTCGATGATGCCTCAAAACGCTCTTGTGTCCTTGCATGTCGCAGGTCACCTGGGCTTCTGACCCTATGCTCGAGGCGGCCATCTAGGAAACCTAGCAAACCTATACATTTCTGAAAATGTAGACACCGAGGGCTTCCAGGAGGTGTGGCTTGCAGTGGATCCCACCAAGGTTTCGTTACCCAGAATCCCTGCAAACCTCAATTTTAGCTGAAAAAAATCACGTTTTCACACATTTCTGTGATGGAAAGTTTGGCATCTACGTGGCCGCACACAGATTCCACCACCCAGCGTTCCCCAAGGTGCTTCTGATAGAAATTGAGTGCCTCACTCGTGTGGGCCAGGCCCAGTACCTGCGACAGGCAGCGTCCTGAACGCAAGTGAGTCGACCTCAATGTGGAGCCTTGCAGAACGACCTGGTGTTGCAGAAGTGTAGCTGAAGTTTGTGACCTGCCACATGTCTGCACACTAGGAAATCTGTGAAACATAGTACATTTTCTGAAAACTAGACATCTGAGGATTCAGGGATGGTATGACGTTGAGTGGATCCACTCAAGTTGCCTTACCCAGAATCCCCTGGAAACCTAACTATTGCTGAAGAAAATGCACATTTGTCAGACATTTCTAGATGGCTGCCGAAAGTGCTGAAACTAGTGACTGCACTTGCAACACCAGGTGTTCTGAGACTAGGCAATTTTGGGTCGCCTCACTACGTGTGAGGCCCAGTGCCTGTCGACAGGTACCTGAGCCTCCCACAGCAAGTGAGGCACTCAGTTTGTAGCTGGAGACGCTGTGTGGAAGTGCTGAGTGAGGCACATTTGATGCCGACGCACCAAAATGTGTGAAACAAGTGATTTCCCAGCTAAAATTGAGTTTGCAGAGGGATTCTGGGTAAAGAAGCGTTGGGGGATCCACGCAAGCCATACCTCCTGGAAGCCCCGGGTGTCTACTTTTCAGAAATGTGTGGGTTTGGTAGGATTTCCCTAGATGGCCGCCGAGCACAGGGCCAAAGCCCAGGTGACCCCCTTGCAAAACCAGGTGGTTTTGTGAAAGGACATTTTGAGGTCGCCTCAATACGTTGTGGGCCCTTGCCTGTCGCGGGTACTTGGGCCTCCCACACAAGTGAGGCACCATTTTTATCGGGAGACCTGGGGAACGCTGGGTGGTAGGAAATTTGTGTGAGGCCAGTGACGCCACACTTTCCACACAAAAATGTGTGAAAAAGTGATTGTTTCAGCTAAAATTGAGGTTTGCAGGGATTCTGGGTAAGGAAACGTTGGGGGATCCATGCAAGCCATACCTCCTGGAAGCCCCGGGTGTCTACTTTTCAGAAATGTGTGGGTTTGGTAGGTTTCCCTAGATGGCCGCCGAGCACGAGGCCAAAAGCCCAGGTGACCCCTTGCAAAACCAGGTGGTTTTGTGAAAGGCCATTTTGAGGTCGCCTCAATACGTTGTGGGCCCTTGCCTGTCGCGGGTACTTGGGCCTCCCACACAAGTGAGGCACCATTTTTATCGGGAGACCTGGGGGAACACTGGGTGGTAGGAAATTTGTGTGAGGCCAGTGATGCCACACTTTCCCACACAAAAATGTGTGAAAGAAGTGATTATTTCAGCTAAAATTGAGGTTTGCAGGGGATTCTGGGTAAGGAAACGTTGGGGGATCCACGCAAGCCATACCTCCTGGAAGCCCCGGGTGTCTACTTTTCAGAAATGTGTGGGTTTGGTAGGTTTCCTATGTGGCCACCGAGCCCCGGGCCAAAACCCAGGTGACCCCACTTGCAAAACCAGGTCATTTTGAGATAATGTGTTGTTTATTTCTGCAGCGTGTAAATTTTGGCACAATATTGCAAGGAAAATGTGACAGACATTTTGAGGTTTGCAGGACATTGTGGGTACCATAACTTGTTGGGATCCACAAGAGAGATATCACCATGTACTCCCATGGGTGTTTCGTTTACGACAATATCTACAGTTGGTAGGTTATTCTTAGACGGAATGTACACCTTGGCAGACAGACTAAAAAGACAAAGATTACTGCACAGCCATCTATTTCTCAAGCACACACACATACTGGTTGGATTTGGCACGAGGGCAAGTGATGGTTCAGTATATACAATTTTATTAACAAGAGATTTCACAAAAATGAAATGCACTGTCAATAATTGAAAGGACAAAAAACGGAACCAGTGACTCGCAGCTCGTGAGCTGTAAAGCCACGTCAAGGCCCCAACCGCTTTACAGGCCATTCACACACCTTTCATACGTGATACACACAAGACCATTCACACCCCAGGCACAGAAACAAACACATTACAACATTCACAAAAGGGACAAGGTACACCCTGCTTGAGAAAGACAAAAAAAATATTACTGCACAGCCATCTAATCCTCAAGCGCACACACACACATACTGGTTGGATTTGGCACGAGGGTGAGTGATGGTTCAGTATATACAATTGTATTAACAAGTGATTTCACAAAAATGAAATGCACTGTTAATAATTGAAAGGACGAGAAACTGAACCATTGACTCACAGCTCGTGAGCTGTAAAGCCACGACAAGGCACCAACCTCTTTCCAGGCCATTCATACACCTTTCATACGTGTGACAAATACAAAACCATTCACACCACCAGCCGCGGGCCCATCACATTACAACACTCACACCAGCAGACAGCGCCATTCAAGGGCCCATCACTTTCACACGCCCACATTCCTAACACAGCAACCACACAAGCTGATGGATTGCGTGGAGTGTCGCTCGGCTAGCAGTGTGTGTAGTGACCAGCAGCAAGTCACTACTCACACACTGCCAGCCGGCGCCAGTCCACGCACACCGCCAGCCAAGCGCCACTCCACGCACACCGCCAGCCAAGCGCCACTCCACGCACACCGACCAGCCAAGCGCCACTCCACGCACACCGCCAGCCTAGCGCCACTCCACGCACACCGCCAGCCTAGCGCCACTCCACGCACACCGCCAGCCTAGCGCCACTCCACGCACACCGCCAGCCAAGCACCACTCCACGCACACCGCCAGCCAAGAGCCACTCCCCGCACACCGCCAGCCAAGCGCCACTCCACGCACACCGCCAGCCAAGCACCAGCCTACACACACCACCATCACATTTAGGATTTTTATACAAAAAAGAAAACACAAACAAATTGCAAATAGATACAAATCTACTAACACAAAATCAGAAACTAAATACATTGCACTAATGCCAACCTTGAAACAGAACAACAATTCTTAAACATTACAGACCAGGCAGTTCACTTTACCACTCATGGTTGCTCCCAATAATTCTTTTGCTTGTGGTACGCTCTATAACAAGCAGGCACACACAGCCCAGGGTTAGAAGGACACTCAGGGCAGTACATACGAGTCTCCTTCCGCGTACCTCTTCGCCAACAGACTCTACATCTCCTAGTGGGAAAGTCTTTTGAGGGTGTAGGAGGAATGTGATCAGGAAAGTGGCGATCTTTCAATCGAGCCACATCCTCCACCACTCCAACTCTAGGAACACTTGCCTGTTCCACAACAACAAGGCTGCCTATGACAGACTCCTGAAACTGAACAAAAGTCAACTTTGACGCAGGAGAACACTCCTTGAACACAACAAAAGCATTGAAAGTTGCTAAATTGAAGAGATGGATGGCCAACTTCTTATACCAAATGTAAGACTTACGAATAGCAGTGTAAGGTTCCAACCTCTGATCTACTCTATCAACACCACCCATGTGCTTATTGTAGTCTAAAATGCACACAGGTTTGCGTACTTCAGCAATCTGACCCCAAACAGCCACAGGTGAAGTACTCTCATCATGGATGGTAGTCAGCATGTACACATCCCTCCTGTCCACAAATTTCACAGCTAGCAGTTCCTCACTACGCAAGGCACTGCACTGTCCCCTCTGAAGTTTTTGCAAACAAGCTCTTTTGGATAACCTTTACGGTTAGAGCGGATTGTGCCACAAGCAAAAGTGTCCACTTTGAACAATTCCTTAAACAATTGCACAGCAGTGTAGAAGTTATCAAGGTACAAATGGTGGCCTCTGTTAAACAGTCCTCTAGCAAGATCCCACACAATTTTCTCTGAAACTCCAAAAGTGGACGGACAACCAGGGGGTCAATAGTGGAATCCCTACCAGTGTACACACGCAAATTAAAAACATATCCTGTCCTACTCTCAGACAACATATACAGCTTAATTCCATAGCGTGCCCTCTTGCTAGGAATGTACTGCCTAAAAACCAAACGGCCCTTGAACAGGACCAAAGACTCATCAATAGATATTTCTTTCCCTGGAGTATAGATCTCTGAAAATCGATCTACAAAGTGATCAAGAACAGGCCGAATCTTAAAAAGACGGTCACATTCAGGGTGATCTCATGGCAACGCCAAACCATTATCAACAAAATGCAGCATCCGAAGCAAAAGTAAATACCGATCACGAGTCATAACTGCAGGAAATATGGCCGTTGCCATCAAGGGACTGGTAGACCAATATGAACCCATGGACGGCTTCCTTATCAAACCCATCAAAAAAGTCAAACCCAAAAACTTCTTCATCTCTTCCAGATTTGTGGGACTCCACCGGGTAGCTCTAGAATGGGGCCTAAGTCTGGCACTGTTGTCCCTCAAAAACTGTTCAGCATACAAATTAGTCTGCTCAACAATCTCACCCAAAAATACATCATCCTTAAACAACTGAAAATGCTGTATAGGCAAATAATGTTCACAATCCACTCTACACCCTGCATAACCACTAAAGGCAGGCAACACCGGCTGCACCATGTTTGGATCAACCCAGAGTCCAGCACTTCCAGTAGGAAGCCTAGCAGCCCCAGGCTGCAATCCAGATGCCTCTTGCACCATCGGCACAGTAGTATCCTCCTCTAAATCAGGCACTTCATCTGCACTGAGAGTACCTTCATCATCCGATGATTCCATGTGGAGAGAAAACTCACTGCCTGAATCTTCCCCTCCCTCCTCTCCCTCAGACGCACTGTCAGTCTCATAATCCTGCTCAGAGGAAGATTCAAGAAGCAAACCAACCACCTGCTGAGCAGTAATTCTACGGCTAGCCATAATGCTTACTAATAAAGGTTACTTGTCAAACAAGTCAACAACAACAAACCCTTTGTAAAAAAAGAAATAAACAAAATGTAGCTTTATCACAAAGACCTATATACTCCAACACTATACCACTCACGTGACAGAAGCAGCTAGACTCACCACCACCTACTCTGCACAGACACAGTAAGGATCAACAATATCCCACTAAAAAGAAGAAGAAAAAAATTACACATAAGACAATGCAAAACATCGCAAAGAATTTCATGCTCTGAACACTAACAAATATGCTGCCATTATGGCACCACTTACAAAAAAATTTATTCATGCATGACAATAATACTCATTTGGAGTACACACAACAAAAATATTTTTCTTACCAAATAAATGCAATTACGCAAAACTGCAGAACCACCACTGCCGAAACCGCAAACAGGAATCAAAAGCTTTACACTAGAATAAAAAGGAGAAAAAAAACATTACAATCACATATGCAAATAATGCACCAGTCCACACACAATCCACCAGCCAAGCTAAGGGGTAGGTGGGCCTAACAGTATAAATAAAATATTCACCCCCGTAAAGGGGAGCAACCCTTGCCCTTTTGGCCACTCTCCAACACAAAAATAAAAAAACCCTGGTGTCTAGTGGCTTCTGCCCTCCTTGGGGGCAGATGGGCCTAAAACATACTGCTATTCTGCCACCCAAGGGGTCACTCTCCACAAATAAAAGCCTGGTGGACTAGTGGGAAGATACCTTTATCTTCCGCACACGATCTCTCACTACTCAACTCTACTCTCAACTCTATTCACAACTGGATGTTAGCTCACCAACTCATTCTGAATCCCGCCAAAACTGAATTCCTCCTCCTCTCTACCTCTCTCTCACCTCCTCCTGTTCAATCTTGGATGGATCAGCTGAACCTACTCAACAACAAACCCATCATTGTTGACAGCGCTAAATCCCTAGGTGTCATTCTTGACAAAAGACTCAACCTAATCTCCCACATCAACTCTATTGCTAAGAACGCACGTTACCAGTTGCGCCTTCTACGGGGGATCCGTCGGTTCTTCCCGGAGAAAGACTTAAAAACCTTGGTACAATCTCTGGTTCTCTCAAGACTGGATTATTGCAATTCTCTTCTGACGGGCCTACCCAAATCCCACCTCTCCCCTCTCAAATCCATCCTCCATTCAGCAGCTCGCCTCATTTCAGGGTCTAAACGAAGCGACCACGTCACTCCTATCCTCTCTTCGATGGCTTCCGATCGAGGCAAGATCGATTTACAAAACTGCCTGCATCACACACAAAGCCTTACACACCTCCTCCCCTCGTTACCTGGCAAATAAATTGAAATTGTCCGGTGGCTCTCGCCCTTCTCGCAATGCGGAAAAGCTTCTGCTTGAGCCCACCCCCCGTCTTCAAAAAGGGAAAGATCGATGGCGCAATCCTTCTCAGGAAATGCTGTGAGAATCTGGAACTCGCTTCCCCCATTGCTCCATGCCACCTCCTCTACCCGGATCTTCAAAGCTGACCTCAAATCTCTTCTCTTCCAAAGACACTTTCAGAACTAATACTTTCACTCTCAGCCCCCTCTAGGAAGTTCGCTCTTCATTGTAAATTTGTACTTTTTCCTGTACATTCCTCACCCTTGCGTGCTGGAGTTTATGTACCCTTCTACCTATACACACACAGTGTAGATGTAGTTCACAAACGCAGATATATTCTAAATTTACCTAGTCCAGTCCACATAACCTGTGTCTCTATGTAGGCAATACACGTGTCCTGCTGACACTCCTCATGCACTGACCAGCACCTATATAAATCCCCGTGCACACAGTCAACATGCATATGCATTGTACAACAATCCTGCAGCGCAAAGCTGAACACCAGTGCACATTAATTACCCACCTACACAATACGCTCACCGGTGTGAATTGGGAGCAGTTTGAATTGACGCGTCCTAGCCACATACCAATAATAACTTTGTGGTCTACTGCCCATTTACATTTCATGGAGAAGCAAATTAAAATAAAATAGAAGCTGGGGTGTACACACACACACACACACACACACTCTCTCTCTCTCTCTCTCTCTCTCTCTCTCTCTCTCTCTCCCTCCCTCCTCTCTCCCTCGTGCCTAGTGGGCATTCCTGCTGCACGATCACATGATCGTGCAGCAGGAATGCACAAAAGAGCATCGGGGGAAAGGAAAACCCTTTCCTTTCCCTCGATGCCTCTTTTGATCCAAACCCCCCTCCCGAGCCAAACCTCACCTGATTTCCCCGACGCGCTGGAAGCAAATGGCTTCCAGCGCGTCGGAAGAAAGGAAACCCTCAATGATGTCAGCGCGCCTCGCGCGCTGGCGTCATTGATGGGGCGAGGGAGGCAGGGGAAGCCCTTCCCCTGCCTCCCCAAAAAAAACTAACGATCGGATTCCCACGGGGAGCGCCAGCGCTTCCCCGTGGGTGGTCTTATGACAAGCTGGACTCGTCATGAGCACACGAGCACTGTGTGCCATGACGAGTCCAGCTCGTCATAAGCACCGAAGGGGATAAAGGGTCAGAGCAGGATCTCAGCGGCAGACGAGGAGAAGGAACCTCCTAGTCACAGGAACTACACGAGCATTGCGCTCGAGAAATTCAAGGATGCAAAGACCTCCATCAAGGATTACAGCTAACTTTTCAGGGTGTAAATGGAGAGAAGCCACATCTGCTTAACCACGCTCACGAATTCTACACGAGAATTGCGCTCGAGAAAATGAAGGATGCAAAGAACTCCATCAAGGATTACAGCTAACTTTTCACGTTGGAAATGGAGAGAAGGCACATCTGCTTAACCACGCTCACGAATTCTGCACACCTGCCCTGCATATTTATCCACGAAGATGCCACCGTTTTGTGCAATACCTCTACTCAACTGTAGTACTGTCTACTGGCTAATCAGTAAGTGTTACCTCGTTGGGTAAATGTATAGTGCCTTTCCTACACTACAGCTGCGTAAAGGACCAGAAGAATTGTCTCCAGTGACCTGTGTGTCTGTAATTTTGCTACCGCGCCGAAAGCGCCGGGAACCTTTGATTAAGCTGTCCATCATAGTGGGGAAAGTGCGGGCAGACGTTGCATACCGCTAGTGTATGTGTGGCGGGGTCAAACGGGCGGGGCTTCTAGGCCCGTTCACATGCCTCTTGTTTATAAAGGGTCAGAGCACGATCTCAGCGGCAGACGAGGAGAAGGAACCTCCTGGTCACAGGAACTACACGAGCATTGCGCTCGAGAAATTCAAGGATGCAAAGACCTCCATCAAGGATTACAGCTAACTTTTCAGGGTGTAAATGGAGAGAAGCCACATCTGCTTAACCACGCTCACGAATTCTACACGAGAATTGCGCTCGAGAAAATGAAGGATGCAAAGACCTCCATCAAGGATTACAGCTAACTTTTCACGTTGGAAATGGAGAGAAGGCACATCTGCTTAACCACGCTCACAAATTCTGCACACCTGCCCTGCATATTTATCCACGAAGATGCCACCGTTTTGTGCAATACCTCTACTCAACTGGAGTACTTTCTACTGGCTAATCAGTAACTGCTACCTCGTTGGGTAAATGTATAGTGCCTTTCCTACACTACAGCTGTGTATAGGAACAGAAGAATTGTCTCCAGTGACCTGTGTGTCTGTAATTTTGCCACCGCGCCGAAAGCGCCGGGATCCTTTGATTAAGCTGTCCATCATTGTGGGGAAAGGGCGGGAAGACGTGGCATACCGCTAGTGTATGTGGGTCGGGGCCAAACGGGCGGGGCTTCTAGGCCCGTTCACATGCCTCTTGCCCTCCCTCCCTCCCTCCCTCGTGCCTAGTGGGCATTCCTGCTGCACGATCTCATGATCGTGCAGCAGGAATGCACTAAAGAGGCATCGGGGGAAAGGAAAACCCTTTCCTTTCCCTCGATGCCTCTTTTGATACAAACCCCCCTCCCCGAGCCAAACCTCACCTGATTTCCCGACGCGCTGGAAGCAAATGGCTTCCAGCGCGTCGGGAGAAAGGAAACCCTCAATGATGTCAGCGCGCCTCGCGCGCTGGCGTCATTGATGGGGAGGGCGGGGTGGGGCGGGGAGGCAGGGGAAGCCCTTCCCCTGCCTCCCCAAAAAAAATAACGATCGGATTCCCACGGGGGGAGCACCAGCGCTTCCCCCGTGGGTGGTCTTATGAGGAGCTGGACTCGTCATGAGCACACGAGCACTGTGTGCCATGACGAGTCCAGCTCGTCATAAGCACCGAAGGGGTTAAGAATGTTCAGGTCTCTCTTTTGCTATGTGTACAATGCTCAGAGGTTTGGAAACAAATACCTGGTATCTTGAGAGTGTGTTATTGATCCAGACTTTGATTGTGAATCCGTATTTGACAAGGAGAGACTCAGCAGTGAAATGACTGTGTATAAAAGTCATAACGCTTTGCACGGCTAACTAATGAGTTTATGGGTGTTTGAGGCGCCTGTAGCTGTTCTGTGCTCTGCATCAGGCTTTCATTTTGTATCAGTTAAAGCACTTCTGTTATACCTGGCATCTTTTGGCGTGTTTCTCCTGTCTTTTGTTTTCGGACCACTGCTGTTCAGTGCTAAAGTGCAAGTGCTCCTACTGTAAATTATGTTGTGGATTGGTGTTACCATGATTGGCATGTTTGATTTACTGGTAAGTCCCTAGTAAGGTGCACTGAGAGTGCCAGGGCCTGTAAATCAAATGCTAGTAGTGGACCTGCAGCACTGATTGTGCCACCCGCAGAAGTAGCCCTGTAAAGGTATCTCAGACCTGCCACTGCAGTGTCTGCATGCATTTTTTACTGCCATGTCGACTTGGCAAGGGCACCCACTTGCCAAGCCCTAACCTTCCCTTTTATGACATGTAAGTCACCCCCAAGGTAGGCCCAAGGTACCCTATGGGCAGGGTGCAGTGTTGGTGAAAGGTAGGACATGTACTGGTCTGTGTGACATGTCCTGATAGTGAAATACAGTGTATTTCGTTTATCACTATTGAAAGGCTATCTGTCCCACAGGATAGAAAGGAAGGTACTTTGTAACATCTTACAAGTATAACTTCCCATTGGGACAAGAAAGAGGAATGGAGTTTAGTATGCCTGAACTCAGAATATAAAAATGCATCTTTTAGTAAAGATGATTTTTATGTTGTGTGTTTGAAAATACCACTTTTAGAAAGTGGGTGTTTTCTTGCTTAGCCATCCTATGTGCCTCTGCAGGGGTTGTGGATTGACTGTCTGGCTTTGGAGTGACTGGGGCTGGGGATGTGCATTCTCTTCAGATAGCCACTGGGGGGGCTGAGGTGTGTCTGGCATCTCCTGGATGAGTCAGGGCTGGGCTGAATAGACCTGGGCTGCATTTAGAGTAGTGAGAGGAGATTTCCTTGCACCTGAATGGGCCTGGTCTGCCTTGGACAATGCTGTCTCCACCTCCTGCTAGGAAGCTGGGCCAGAGAGGACAGAACTGGTTTGAACTGAGCACAGGCACTCTATGCCACAAATGAACAAAGGGAAATGTGGTATAAATATTGGGGCCCAGAACCCAGGATTTCAGAACTCTTTTGGACTCAGAAACCTGCCAAGAAGAAGAACTGGAGAAGCTGTGAGGAGGAATTACCACTTTGCTGTGTGCTTTGCTGTGTTGACCTGCAGTAGCTGCTTCTGTCTTGGGCAGAGAAATGACTGGACCGAACTTTCTGCAACTTCTTTGTTTGAGTTTCTCCAAGGGCTTGAGTTAGAGCTTGCCCCCTGTTCAAGAAGTCTCAGGAACAGCAAAGACTTCACCTTCCTCTGGGTGCCGCTTCTTGGATCATAGGTCTCAGTTGCCACAGAGGGGAATGGCAACCCAAAGCTGTCACCAAGACTGCCGGCAGTTCCGTGACCTTAAGGCCCTGCTGAGGGCACCACTGCACTTCACACCAAAACCCTGGTCTCACCAATGACGATGACCGCCGCCAACAAGCAGCTGCTTGCACCGCGATCTGTGGGCACCGCACTCCGCAATGCCTTGCTTCGCTCTGCCATTCTGGTCTCACTGACAATGCCGTTGCCAGCTGACATCACAGCCGTGGTCTGCACCGTGGGCTGGGGGCACCGCTTGTACACTACACGAAGCACTGCCCTGCCCCACACCGCAGCCACGGCCCACCAATGCCAGTCCCATCGACTGCCGATCTTCGATGGACACGACACCGCGACAAGCACCTCCCTGCTTTGCTCCACAGCCCTGATCTCACTGACTCTGCTGGACGACTGCCACTGAGCTGCTGCCTGCAACGCAACCTGAGGGCACCGCACGCCGCACCTCTCCGTTTAACACTGCCGCCGGCCCACACCGCCACAGTGAGCCAGAACAAAAGGTACTGTTTACAAGTCTTCTGTCACTGATGCTGGTCTGCACCAACAGGGTTGACCGAAACTGTTGGATTTTGGTTATTTTCAGCACTGCGGTAGCACCATAAGGAGCTACTGACTTCAAGGAACTGGGGGGCATAGTTACAAAGTAGTGGCGGAGCGCCACATTAGCCTCCTTGGCTTAACGCCATGCTCCGCCACTTCAAAAATGCAGGCCTGCACCATATTTACAACATATTTACTGCGTTTCCCACTGCACTGGTGCTACATTTAGCAGCCTGGCGCTAACGAAGGCACCCTTGCACCAGAGTGCAAGGGTGTCTTCGTTGAGGGGAAGATTGTATGTTCAGGAAGGTGTCCCTTCCTGCACATAAACAATCTTTAAATGGCGTTTTGTAACTTTTATGTTTGTTGCTCAAAGCAGCACACATAGAAGTTGCAAAATGTCATTTTTTTATTTTTTAAATATCTTTTTATTCAACATAAACAATTCAGCAATGCAGTTTACACCTACGAGGTATTGATTCAAATGGCGCGTACATGTTGGCGTCAAAGATATCTGGGACATACAGCGAACACAGGAATGGGTTTCAAGGAGACAGAGACTCGTCCTCCAAGGGGACATTTGGGACAGCACATATATTTCCCCGGTAGGCATTCCACTTACACCATACAGAGGACCACTTCTTGGGACATCCCCGTGCTGTGTAAACAGTTTTCTCCCTGAACATGCACCAATCTAAATTCTTTTTCCAGGTGTCCAGAGTTGGTGAGGTTCCCGCTCCCCACATTTGCGCAATGTCCTGTTTTGCCACCATCAAGCACAGAGTAGCCCAGAGTTTTTCAATACAATTCAGATCGGTAGGTTCCCAGACATTAAGAAGACACCTTTTGGCCTCCGGGCATATATCCTTATGCTTCCCTCATGACCTCATGTATCCCCCGCCAGTACAGTTGGATGTGTTCACATTCCCAAATTATGTGCAGGAAAGTGCCCACTTGACCACAGTGTCTTCTACATTGCCCCCCTCCCCCTTCCCCATATGAACCAGTTGGGGCCCAGTGACTTATGTTCTATGTCATATTTTAAGTTGAACCAGTCGTAGCCGAGCGGAAATCGCCACTTCCTGAGGAGAGTCCACTGCCTCCCGCCACTCCTCGTCATCAAGCTCGAGGCCGTCTCTTTCCCAGCACTCACGTAATCGTTTGAGGGGATCCGGGGTGTTATTGATCAATTTTTTATAGGTTAATGAGATTGCTTTCTGTGGTAGGTACCCATCGAGTAACCTGTCTTCTAAAGGTGAAGACTCAGGAGGGGAGGAGCCCTTCTGCAGGGTTGTTACGAGTGCATGGCAGACCTGCAGGTAACAAAAAAACTCTGAGCCAGTTAGCTCGTACTGCTGTCGCAGTGTATCAAACGTGATCATCTCGCCTTTCACCCAGAGGTCTCCTATCCGGGAGATGCCGATGAGGTCCCATTTGTCAAATCCCTTCGAGGACCGCAGGTTGCCCAGTTGTTCCGAGTCCCACAAGGGAGTTGCCAATGTGAGCTTCTGGTCCCAACCTAAGCTTTTATTTGCTGCATGCCAGACCTGGACAGCGTGTTTGGTCGGACCAGTTAAAGGGAATTTCCTAGGGTTCGAATACAGGGCCCTGTTATAGACCCCGCCAGGCAGCAGCCATCTGTCCATGGTATATCCTGGATCCTCTAGCCTGCGATAGGTGCCGTGATTGATGGCGGCGAGGTGGGAAGCCCAATAATATTTCTTGACGTCAGGGAGACTTATTGCACCATCATACCAATTTAAGACCAACTTGTTTAGAGCTATCCAGGGCCTCCCATCCCATAGTAACTCCCTTTGCAGGCCCTCAATTTCCCTAAAGTATCTCGCAGGGACCAGATCCGGGAAATTTTGCAGGGCGTACAGAAAATGGGGCAAATACATCATTTTAAATAAGGCTGCCCTGCCCAGCAATGAGAGTGGGAGTGCCTTCCAACTGGCGATATCTCACCTCAGTCTCAGCAAGGGCGGGAGCAAGTTTCTCTCAAACCGGAGCTTTGAGTCCGCGGTGACAAAGATCCCAAGGTAGCGGAAGCCATCCCTGACCGTTTGTATATGGCAGTCCCTGGGTGGGGAGGGAGAGTCACCTCTAAGAACATACATGAGAGACTTACTCCAGTTGATCGAGTAGCCAGAGTATCTACCGAAGGTCGTAAAGATGTCTATTACCCGTCTAAGTGACATTTTGGGGGAGGCTAGGTAGAGGAGAATATCATCTGCGTATAGCGAGATGCGGTCTTCCCAATCCGCCGACCACCGTAGCCCTCGTATCACTGGGGCCCTTCGGATCCAAGCCGTCAGTGGCTCCAGGGAAAGGGCAAAAAGCAGGGGCGACAGCGGACACCCCTGGCGGGTACCACGACTCAGTTCGAAAGTGTCCGATAGTTTATTATTAACCACCACTTGCGCCAAGGGCCCTGAGTAGAGGAGTCTAACCCATGCTGTGAAAATGGGCCCAAACCCCATTTTGGTAAGGACAGCGAGAAGGTATGGCCATTCGATGGTGTCAAACGCCATGGAGGCGTCTAGGGATACAATCACAGCCGCCTCTTGGATGGTGTCCACCCTACCCAGCACTCCATGTGCTCTACGTAGATTTAGGGCCGTATTTCGGTGGGGCATAAAGCCGATTGATCAGGGTGCACCAGATTGCTAATCACTCGAGTCAGTCGGTGGCCAAGAGTTTGGCCAGTATTTTAGGATCTGCATTAAGCAGGGAGATGGGTCTGTAGGAGGAACATTTGTTTCTAGGTTTACCCTCTTTATGTATCACGACCAACGACGCAAGTCGCTGGTCTGGCGGGAGCGACCCCACCCTTCTACTCTCTTCGAACATGGCTCTTAAATGCGGGGCTATTTTGTCTGGTCGTAGTCTATACAGTTCAATCGGCAGGCCATTAGGGCCTAGAGCCTTCCGCGACCGGAGGTTCCTGATTGCCTGAGCTATTTCATCGTTGGTGATGTCCCTTTCCAGGAAACTCTTATCTTCTTCAGAGAGGGCAGGGAGGTGGATATCTCGAAGGAGATCCAGGAAATCCTCCTCGAGGAAGGTCGTGCTCGATTAATATACCGCGCTATAGTGCGTGGCGAACTCACTAGCAATTTTTAGGGGATCTGTGATTGTTCCGCCTGCCTCATCTATCAGCTCTGGGACAAGTCTATCGGCCCTTTCTTTTTTGTCCAGCCAGGCAAGCAGCTTCCCGGCTTTGTCACCCCACTCATACACTCTACCGTCCCTCTCCCTTCCCCATGTTCTGGCCCTGTCGGTGGCAATACCTTTATATTCGACTCTCTTCAATTGCAAGAGATACAGCTTTTCCGGAGTCACTTCGTCACCAAGACTCCCCTCCAGCAGGAGGATCTCGTTCTCTACAGTCTCCAGATCTTTTTGTTTTTCTTTCCTGACTCCAGCAATCAGGGAAAGAGCCTGCCCCCTGATTACCGATTTGAACGCTTCCCATAATGTTTGGGGGGATTCAACCGAGCCCTGGTTTTCTTGAAAGTAGTGGTCTATGGCTTGCAATAGCTCTTTCCGAACCACCGGGTTCCATAGGAACCATGGACTGATAGGCGCAACCCTTCCCACCTGCATGTCTCCCAGGACCAACCTGACCCACACTGGGGAATGATCAGAGATACCTCGCACCAAGTGTCCGACCTCCTGGATATGGGTGAGTTGAGACGCTGGTGTAAGGAGGTAGTCAATTCGGGAAAGGCTATTATGCGCCCCAGAGAAGAAGGTATGCTGGATGCTGTCTGGATGGAACGCCCTCCATACATCCGAGAGGCCAAGGGCCTCCAGGAAGTCAGGGAGCCAGCGACACAAGGGGGCTATGTCGCGGGGGTGTCGGTCCAAGGAGTCGGAGGCTATAGCGTTAATATCCCCTCCCACCAGTAAGAGACCCTCAGGAAGCGAGAGCAGGAGGGTACCCAGGTCTGTGAACGTTTGGCTCTGTAGTCCGGGTGGGACATAGACCGACATTAAAGTTAGTGTGTTCCCCTCCCACTGTCCCGTGATAGCAATGTATCTGCCCCACTCGTCTGAGCGCGTAGACTGTATGGAGAAGGGGAAGGAATTTTTGACCAGGGTACCAACTCCCCTGGATCCGGATGTAAAGCCGGAATGGGCCATCAGCCTATACCCCCATCTGTTTAGCGCTTTACAAGTGCTACCAACCAGGTGCGACTCCTGGAGGAGCACCACATCTGGGGAGTGGCGTTTGAGGTACTGAAGGCATAAAGTGCGTTTCACCTTGTCACCGAGCCCGTTCACGTTCCAGCTCAGTAACTTCAAACTCTTATCTCAGTGTGTACCCATATGATTCTTCATTCGTAAGCCTACCTTCATGCGCCTGATAACAGTCGTTGCCGATTTAACTGTAACAAGTGAAACCCCCCCCAACCCCCAACACGACCGCCCCCCTCCCTGCTTCCCTGCACTCTGGGCCTGAAACTGCCCATGAGATCAACTTTGCAGAGTGCCTGTCGCCCAACTTATAAACTAACAGTAGCTAAATGTGGGGAAAGATGCTCCCTCCCTCTGCCCAACCACCATTTTCCCGAAACAAAGTTTATTCCTCGAGCGGGACAGTCACCAGTGTCTATAGAGGCAGGAAACGTGTGACGACTCGACCAGCAAAGTTCTCCAGGACTCCCGCAGCTGCCACCTACCACTTAGTATCTCAGCTCTAGGCAAAGGGTGAAACAAAAGTTATGGCTCACCGAGTCAGGGACTGCCTCACAGTCAGAGTTCCATACAGATCAAAGTGTCAGCGAGCATTATGTGCCTTTGCGTCTCTCCAACCCTACAGCC
Organism: Calotriton arnoldi; assembly: GCA_963921515.1. NCBI lineage: Eukaryota > Metazoa > Chordata > Amphibia > Caudata > Salamandridae > Calotriton > Calotriton arnoldi. The sequence continues at coordinate 19,613 of CAWUFW010020020.1, forward strand.
AATCCGCCACTGTCTCCGGATGCTCGAAAAACCAGGCCTTTCCATCCGCTTCGACCCGAAGACGAGCTGGGAATAGCATCGCATACTTCAGTCCTTTATCCCTGAGTTTCTTCTTGACGACAAGAAAGGATCACCTCTGTTTTTGTACGGCTTGAGTAAAGTCTGTGAAGAAAGAGATGACTGCATTTTCATATTTGAGCGGTGGCGCAACCCTGGCACTCTGTAATATCACGTCCCGGTCACGGAAGTTAAGCAGTCTGGCCAGTATAGGACGGGGAGGGGCGCCAGGCTTCGGACGCCCTCCGGGACTCTGTGGGCCCTTTCAACCACAAAGAATTGCGACAGGCCCTTAGGGAGTAGGTGGTTGAGTATGAGATCCTCAACGAAGAGATCAGATGCCTGTCCCTCCGCTTTCTCCGGCACCCCAATAATTCATACGTTATTTCGTCTGGTGCGCCCCTCATAATCATCCAGCTTGTCCTCAGCGAATTTTCTAAAGGTTTTCAGTTCTTGGATTTCGTTCTGGAGTTGGGAGACGTCGTCAACGAGACTAGTTGAGGTCACCTCCAGTTGTTTAACCTTTTCGCTCATTCTGGTGAGGTCCGCTCTGATGAGTGTCATCTCAACTGTGATTGGGTCTGTCCTCTGCTCCATGGATGTTCTCACCCCGGCGATCGCCTCCATGACATCTTTTAGAGTAAGTTTGGGGAGGTCTCCCTCCGACTCCCCTGCAGGCCTATCCCAGGTGAGGTGCTCGGCAATAGCTGCCTTTGGACAAGTATATCGGTCCAGCTTGTTCTGCTGCGTAATTTTTGGGCCTCTCCCGCCCAACATCGTGCTCCACCCCGGGGGGTTCTCTTCTCCGTCCCTCACCTTTTGGATCACGCTGGCGTGGGCCGTGGCCCCTGTCGCTATAGTATGTGGGGGGGGTGAACAACCAATACTTCGTTGACTCTGGGTCGGAAGGTGTCGGCGGATAACGTATGTGTCTCCCCCCACTTCAGCACTCCAGGACAAACCAGCGTGGACTGTGCGTACAAGCGCCACCTCTTTTTCTCTCCCGTTGGGGGGCGTCCCACATTGGTGTCCCGGGGGAGGGCCCCCTATTCTCACCCTGGAGTATGCATTCGTAGCTCCTCGCACCGGCGATCTGACCACTGGGGTGCACTATTGTCACTGGGGTATTCCAAGCGCTGTGCCCGCCTTCACTATGCAGTCCGCACGGGAAACAGATTGCGTAGGAATATCACGCCGCTGCGAGGTGGCCGGTGGTATCGCTGATATGTGACTCACATACTCGGGGACATACGAGGTCTTCTGGCGTCGCGGAGGTGCATCTGCCAACCACAACCCTGGCCGACTTTGCCCGCAGAGATCTCCGCTTCCGGAGGCCGGGCCACGTTGCTGCGGGGACACGCTCACTGCCCTCCGCCCAATCTCGTAGGACTGGGGGACTCACCGCAGTATAGGCTCCGGGGGGCCTCACGCCACTCTTCAGCGAATGCCATGGCGGGGGGGCAGTACCCTCGTGCCGATATTTCTCCCCCACTCGGGATGTGGTCTCAGGCCTCGGTGTTGCGTGGCGCGCCGGCCGTCCGCTCGCACGTCTTCCTCGGACCTGGCCGTCACGGCAGGTCCCGGCTTTCTGCTCCGGGGAGGCCGCGAGTAACGGAGCTCACAACTCCCCCAACACTGGCCCGGTGGACTCAATTTCAGGCTCGCTCGAGTCTTGATTACTCCTGGCGGCTTTACCCCTGCTCGGAGTACGGATTATGTGATCGGATCGTTGGTGTTTAGGCGAGGGACCGGGAGCTACTCTATTTGACGGCCATCACGCTGCAGCGCGTAGCCACGCCCCTCGTCATTTTGTTTTTGATTGTTAATGTGTAGGAAGGGTCATCTTCCTGCACATAAACAATCAATGGCAATTTGCTGTTTCTATGTGTGCTGCACAACACATAAAGCGGGCAGCCAAATGTACAGATTCCCCTCTCAAACACACCTCTATGGCTCCTCGAGAGGTCCAGTTGTTCAAGATGCGCCATAGTGGTCGAATCCAAGACTTCCTTAGCGGGATCAACTCCTTGCAGATACATAGCACATAGCACATGGATCAATGATTCCTCTCTGTAGGAAAGTGCTCCTTTTTGCATGGTTACCCCCCACTTTTTGCCTGACACTTGATGCACTTCGACTTGATGTGCCCTGGGTCCCTGCCAATCAGGTTCCCAAGGCCTGTGTTCTTTCCCAAACCTGTAACTTTTTACCCACAATTGGCACATCTCTGGCCACAGGGATCAGGGCAAAGTCAAAAGTTAAGGCTGACTATGATGGAGCATGTTTCGGCTACACGATTGGGCCCGGTCTCAGCTTACTTTTAGATTTACTTAAGTGATGAGGGTGGCTGGGTTAAGTTCTGTGCACAACCGTAAAAACAAGTCAAACTACCTAAATTCCTCTAAGATGCTCCCAAGGATAAAGAAGAAACAGCCACCCCACGTTTCAGAAAAATCTGTAGGCTGAGAGGCCCCTAAATTATAAGTAACAATCAGTCCTTTATCCCGAGCAAAAACAATAATGTCCAAGAGTTCATAAACGTATAGTTGTTGGAAATCTTCTTCTTTAATTCCAAGTATTCATTTAACAATTCATGAGAATCACGTCCAGTAGTACATCATAACAGTTTGGTTGGTACAATTGTTGATACATTCACAGCCAGATGATAGGTGTAGCCAACACGTGTTTCGTCATTGGTTCATTACCCACCGACTTCCTCAGGGCTACAACAACAAGAGCAAAAATGCACCCCGTAACTATCTACGATGCAACAATTTCTGAAGGTTAGTCTATTTAGGGTGTTCGAAAAACCCACGAGAAATGAAAGCCGTGAATTTAGTTATTTTTCCAGAACCGAAAATAGAATGCTAAGAAAAGAGGGGGGGTTTTAAAAAAAGGAAAAAAGTGGAAAAGGGTAATAGATATTAAGGGGGAAAAAGGGCACTTTAAGTAAAGGGACCCAGATTTATTCTTAGCCACAAGGAAAGTAAAAGATAGTCTAGGTCCAGCAGAAAGTAAACACTACCATCGTGAAGGGAGATTAAATCCGTGAAGTGTCATTGACACTGTAAGAACAGATGGCCACCACCATAATGGTGCCATAATATGTAACAACTCACCAATGCTATGTACAAAAATTTATCTTAAGCCGCAAATCCAATTGCAAATGTTCTGTATTCAATTCCTCTAGTACCTGGTCATAGAGACAGATCATGTATAAATAACACATTAGGCACTAGACCAAATATTCTTATAGGAGTAACCAATTAACTAAATCATACCTATGTCTCCAAGCCATTCCGCAACAGGAGTTAGTATAGTTAGTAAATCTGAAAACAAAGTAAATCCACAATATCAGCGTGTGCCCTATAAGTAAATACTGTGACAAACCCACATAATACTTTAAAGTGCTCAGTATATACATGTCAATGAAAGGTCACAAAAAAGCGTACGTATAAAGCTACGCTGAGCTACTTAGTACACCATTGCTCTAAAGGGGAATTATTAAAAACCACCCATATTCTATGGGTCCTCTATATTTGTGATCGTCAGGCTGCCAGACGTAGCACCTGAGATGCTCGCAAAGTATTCAAAGTAATCATACATGCCACTTTGCGGAAATTTCACCAGATAATTCCTCATTCAAGTAATCTTCAATTAGGCATGCCCTTGCTAGGAATGCCTTAGCTATTGAAAATATCAAAATACAAATGGCAATGCCATATCTTTATCTAAAGTTAAGACAATTATACTTGTGCAGCGCGTTTTAAGCAGAAAACAAATAAACACAAAGTCATCAGATAACGGTGTCATCCCTATTTGCGTGACACGAATCAGGGCAACCAGAGTCCTACAGTATATTGCACACATTAGAAGTACCTCACCTTACAAAGATGACAGAGAGTACTCCCATCAGCTTGTTGGCGTCTCTCTAAGGGCTACAAAAATGTTCGTCTTAAATACCGGAAATAAATCAATCCATAACCGTCCATACCAGCGGGCAGTCAGATACGTCACATCTGCGGCCGCCATCTTGTAATGGGGATCCCCGCATATTATTACTTATGATTAAGATTAAGAGCTAAGATTCTATGTGGGTAAATCACATCTGAGTCACATTATTAAGTTGGTTAGAGCATTCTGTATTATTCAAAGGCTACAATATTCCGTAAACGACTGTGTGCCTTCTCTCCATGGAAAAGAGTGTTAACTCATTATGGTTAAACGGCGGTTGCCATCTTGTAATGGAGACCCACAATATCAGTATGTATGAATTAGATCGAACAGTCTGTGTTAATCAAGTGCTACATTATTCTGTCAGTGACCATGTGCCATTTCTCCATAATAAGGGGTATTAGCCCATCATCGATAAAAGACGGTTGCCATCTTGTAATGGAGACCCGCGATACCAGTATATTGGCCCATTCTTATCTACGGAAGAGAAACCTGATCAGTAACCACATAAACCTGATCAGTCATCCTATAATTTTCAAACGAAAACCTAATGCTTTGGGTATAGTAAAGTGTAGGGTGTAATTCGATGGTCTACATTCCATATCACTGAATTATAGGATCCCTTTATAGGCGAACCAGCATAAGTAACATCTCCAATTAAGTCAGATATCGATTAAATAGGAGTAACATGATATTAAGAGTTGAGAGTCCTAATTTAATCACCAGAGTAGAATTTCTTGGTATTCCATGTTATTGTTATGCATTATGGCTTACACAGTAGTAGGGACAGAGAGGGTAAGGGGGAAGAGAAAGAACAGTGATAAAAATATCACATAATTTTTCACATCTTTATCTGCTCAGAAAAAATTGGAGTTCAGCATCCATGTTGATGCCATGTTCAACAGCCCGTAATTTCATAATCCAACGGGCCTTTAGTTCCCGATTGCCTCCCCTTACGTCAGATATTACAGAGTTTATACAGTGAAACTTAAAATCAAGTTTTTTTCTTTGTGCAATACGTTCATATGCGTGACTTCCAATTGGGTACCTTACATCCAAGTTTTTGAGTACATGAAAGTGTTCCGCTATACGCTCCTTAAGAGGGCGTATCGTACTGCCAACATAAATTTTGTCACATTTACATTGAATCACATTTACATTGAATATTGTATGACATATTTAGTCATACAATCAATATGCTTATTTAGCCAGAACTTCCGGGATCCATTGTATTCAAATTCTTTGATTCCATTAACCACCATCTTACACATGCTACAGTTACCACAAATGAATGACCCCTCATTCAATTTGTTTAACCAAGTATTTCTAGGTATCCGTACAGCGGGGTAGCTAGGACTGGCGAGATTCCTCATTGTTTTACCCCTCCTGTATGTAATGCTGGGGTGTCCTAATACATAATGTTCTAGTGCTTTGTCTGCAGTCAGTAGGTGCCAATGGCGTTTCAATATATTATACAGTTTGTGTGACCATGGATAATAATTGGTTACTAGTCTTATAGGTGTTTTGGTGTTCCCATCCGTTTTGTGGTCCTTTACGGTATCAGCCCATAGTGACCTCGATGATCTTTTCCTTGCCTTCAGCACAGTAGTTTCTGAATATCCTCTAGCAAGGAATCAAAGTTAAATATCATCAGCATTAAGTGCAAATTCAGTGTCCTTGCTACAGTTCCTACGGGCCCTGAGCATTTCCCCAAAGGGGATAGCATTAATCTGGCTCTTAGGGTGTGAACTCGTTGCATGCAAAAGTGCATTGCAGGCAGTAGCCTTTCTGTACATTCTACTATTAGTCTTTCCATCATCAATGTACAGTTCAATGTCTAGGAAAACAATCCTATCCTTACTCTGTGCCATGGTGAAAGTCATATTGAATGGATTATTATTCATGTATTCAAAAAACTCCCGTAAATCCTCGTAGCTGCCTGCCCAAATTAGGAGGCAATCATCAATATATCGTCCATAATAGACAATGAAGTCTTGCTATTTGGCCCCCAATGGGCCCCAGACATGCACCGCCTCAAACCAACCCATAAAGAGACAGGCAAAAGACGGCACAGATCTAGAACATATCGCAGTCCCGCATGTTTGTTGATACCATGCACCATTAAATAAAAAGGTGTTATGTTTCAGGATCATGAGTGACATGCCAATCATGGCTGTGAATGTATCAACAATTGTACCAACCAAACTGTAATGAGATACTACTGGACGTGATTCTCATGAAATATGAGAATATGAAATGAATACTTGGAATTTAAGAAGAAGATTTCCAACAACTATACGTTTATGAACTCTTGGACATTATTGTTTTTGCTCAGGATAAAGGACTGATTGTTACTTTTAGATTTAGAAGAATTTTCGAAGAAAATTTCCAGAGAATGTAAAGTTCAGCTGGCAAGACAGCTGGCGGTGTCTTAAGAGGAGACGTTTTCATTTGGGAGGATATGGATGGAGTTGTTGTGAAGATTTCTATGTTTGCACTTTGTCACTTTATTGGAAGTTGAAAATCTCCTGTGGGATGAGGCTTCAGGCTGTACCCAATGAGGGCTCCACGAGGCCAGAAACCATTGCTCGGAGGTCCCGCTGAACAGGATTTGCTGCTGCAGAGAAGAACGTAGTGGAAGCTACCTCAACGTCAGGCCAACCAGCGATGGACCTTGGGCGGATCGGTGAGCAGGTAGGTCCCGGTCTACTGTCAGTTCTCAGGCCTCTTTTTGTTGAACATTGTTCTAAGCCTCAAGTTTCAGGTTTTTGGCTGGAGGAGCACCTTTAGCACCACTTCCAGGGGTCCAGGACTGGTTTGGCACCTCCTGGGGGGATAGGATTCACTCCAGGAAGAGCCAGGTGCAGGGCTTAACTTAAGAACTCTGGAGATTGTTATGTCCTTGTAGCTCACACAGAAGGCCAGCCAACTAGTACTTAGTGTCACATTGGTAGTCCTGAGATCAAGCAGCAAAGCAGGCCTCAAGCAGCAAGGCAGTCTTCTGAGGTACATAGCAGGCCTCAAGCAGCAGGGCAGTCCTCTGAAGTACAAGGCAGTCCTTCTGGGTGGTCCTCCACAGTCCAGGAGTGTACTGAAGAGTTGGCCTGGGGGTCCAGTTTTTATACCTGGTGCAAGCCTTTGCATTGGGGGTAACTTCTAGGCTACCTCCACATCTGGTTCTGGAATTTCCTTCCTTACCGTGCCCAGGCTCCAAGTGGTCTAGGGTGACAATAGGCTGGTGTTAAATTTCTTTGTGAGTGTACAGGATCACAAATTGCAAATGTGTCAAGTGAAACTTGGGTTTAGAGCTCTAGTGTCTTGATTCCAGAGGAATGCGGGAATAGTAGGCATGGAGGTAGGAATGTAGCAGGTAGCATGTAGTAGGTAGGTAGGTAGGAAGGCATACAGGCAGTCCAGGATTGCGTATCTGTTGCTCAAATTATTGAAGCCTGGAACAGAGGCCACCTTCAAACTAAGTGGAATTCCCATTCCTCATTTCCCAGTAGACAGCTGAGCCCCTAGCATAGAATTTCCCCATTCAAAACTGTAGGGGTAATGGAAAACAGTCTATTATAAGCAGTTCTAATACCTCCATTTCTTATACTACGAGCATTGGCAGAGGCTGTTGATAAAATGGGCACTTTCATGGGGCGATAGGCAGCCTCTCTATCTTGGAAGCTTTAAGTAAATTGAACATAGGTGTCACAGGATGCTGTAGACCTACAAGTGTAGGCAAAATCAAGAGATACCTGGGGGGTTGGGTAATCATGTATTTTGTTTGTGACAACGGGTGTCAATCACAATTTCAATGAGTTTTTGGAGGGAAAAGGAGACACAGTCCATCCAGGAGGGGTCAGAGGGTATTTCTAAAAAAATATTAGAAAAACACGTCTAAATTATGCATTTTACTGCATACGTTTATAGAAAACAAGCAAACATGAAATATGTATTTTCTTCAGAGTGAATGTTATCCTCTGAAGTGGTGATTTGAAGGTTACCCCTAGAAAATGTTACTAATCCAATGGTGCATGTAGAACAAACCTTTTCTAATAGCTGGAGTAATCATTCTGTAGACACAAGGTCAGCAGGATGTGCATTTTGACTTGTGTGCCTAGCATTTTTCGAAATGCTGAAATAATTTCTCTCAGTGTTATTGTTCATTTCTGCCACTATGTCATTATACCTCTTCCAAGTATAACATCAATCTTATCTTAAGAGATGACTGAAAATGTTAACATGCCCACATGGAAAAAAGATACAGATCTTACAATCTCAGGCCTTAGACAGTAGGACTAACAGTTGTGTCAAACAGACCTTACAGGCAGAAAAGGCAGGGTTATCATTTGTGTTGCCGTTCCAAGGAAAGAAATCCCTTCAGTGACATAGACCACAGATATTCATAAGTATTTCAGCACCAAATGCAGTCTGCCACTAAGGCTTCAACCTTGTCATTGCCTGGGCACAAGAGACTCTTAAAACATGTTACTTATCTGAAACTCAAAAATGTCCTTGTTGCAGGTCAAAAACGTCTATCACTCATATGAAAACTGATTTAGTAGCATTTCTGAACCAGAAGAAGGTTTATGAATGACTTCCTAAAAGATAACATACATGTGGCAGAATAGTATGAAGAATAGAAGAGCTCAAAAACAGGTTTTTTAATGGAGGAGATGTACTCATTTCACGACCTAGGGCAAGATTTATAAAGATTTCATGGAACACAGCACAGCACCCAAGTTGCTGTGCTGCGTTGCATGACAGGGAGAGAGCAGGAAAGTACCATATCTACAGAGATATGGCACTATCCTGCTTTATCCCCAGTGATGCTGCAGAAGCATGCTGGCTAACAACATGCACACCCCTTTGCACCAAAATTGTGTGCTTGATTCTAGCATAGATCTTGTCCTGGAAGGGTACCCTTTCAGTACAAAATACTATGCTTACATAAACTTTAGAACTTTTCCCACGTCAGATGTGTGATGTGCTGTACAGCACACATGTGAAGTGGGAAAGGTTGGCAGAAATATTTAATGCCTACTTCAAATTGTAGTTATATTTTGACACAAAGCCCTGTCTGCTATTGTTAGTAAATAGGGTTTTGCATAAAAAATATTGATAGTTGCATGGGAACGCCCGTGTACCACATTGGAACGCTCTCTTGTCATAGAGTAATGCAAAGTAATGCTTTGCGCTGCTTTGCGTTACTTTCAGGCCATTTCCCAGTGCAAAACAATTTTTGTGCTGGAAAGTTAATTATAGAAAAAACATTTTCCACTTGTTTTCGTAACGTTTGAGATGCAAACCCAGCACAAAATGTTTGGAAATCTGGGCCCTAGTGTTTTCAAGCTAAACTCCAGACAAATGTGCAGTTCTAACTCTTACCTCTTCATTTTGTTCTATACTATAATTCTCGGCTATTGCTTGAGAAAGGATTCCACTGGCTGATGTTCTACTCGATCCAGCTATACCAATATTCTTGACTCTTGTTTCCCCTAAGTTGTGCCTGCTTTTCCATATATTGAAAACATGGTCATTTGAATCTGAAACATGTGGCATCATAATACCAATGGTTGCATGACATACTGATGATGGTGATGACAAAAGAGGTCATGGTGGAAGAATAGGATGAAATATCTCTGGTGCGGGCAACTTTTTGCTGTTCGGTAGGTATCTGACCAAAATATTGAGTTGTGATTATCGGGAGACTGAAATATCAGAAAACAATATTGCGATACAAAATATTGGGATGCAGAAATATGGTTCTCAAGAATATTGTTTTTTCGGGGGAGTAATATTGTTTAAAATATTGCTTTTAACTTCGTTTTCTATAATTTAGTTGAAAAGAATGTGTTTTTTAATTACTTTAAAGTATTTTAGTTCCTATATTAATTTTATGTCTTAACATTGTTTGTTTAATTGCTATTAATTTTTTAAATATAGTTTGTAATTTTAAGAAATTTTGAATTTTTATTTTAATTGCTAATAGTAATTTATAGTGTTGTAGCAGGTTATTGGGTTTGTAGGGGATAAGGTGGAAAGTTAATTTAATAATAATTAATTAAGAATTAATTAATAATATTTAAGTATTTAAGTAAGTATGTGATTGATATTAATTATGTATATTATGTAATACTGATTTATTTTACTTACATTTTAGGTGTGGGATGCTGTGTTTGTAGGGATATGTGGTAGGAAGTTAAGTAATATAAATATTTAATTGATAAATAATTATGTAAATTGTGTTACAATTACATATTTAAGTTATATTTTAGGTGTGAGCTGCTGGGTTTGTAGGTTTGTAGGGTGGGAAGTCAATGAATTAATGAAGTAATAATGAAATAATATTGACTTAATAATTGTTAATTAATTATGTAATTGGTTATCAATTATGTAAATTGTGTTATACTTATTTATTTCAGTTATAGTTTAGGTGTGGGTTACTAGTTTTGTAGGGGTATAGAGTGGAAATGTAATTAAGTATACATTATTTTTTAATTGAAAATTAATCATTACATTGTTTAAGAATTCTGTGTATTGGTTAAGTGATGTTTATTTTGTGTACGGTCATAAAATGATCATATAAACTGCTATATACATATATATATATATATATATATATAATATATATATATATATACATATATAACAAATGATCGTATAAACAACTATAACATATATATATATATATATATATATATATATATATATATATATATATATATATATATATATATATATATATATATATTAGTTATACAATCATTTTATGACCAAACACATAAATTGCCAAACAATCCAAAAATACCATAAAAACTTACAAAGGGAATAAAATATTAAAACACATCATAAGAACAGCAAGATGACAAGCTTAATAGCAAAGATAAAACATGAAGTATTTGGGTGAATAAAATTCAATTACATTTCAGAATCAAACAGGATACATATAGATTTCATCATGGGAAGTCACCAGATTATGGGGACTAGTATAATCCTTTTTACAGATTTCAAATATATATATATATTCTATGTTAAGTAATAATGTTTATATTTAGAGTGTTATGTTTTTTTCTAAATTAATAGGGCTATTCAAATATGTAATGTGTTTGAAGTGAAGTATTCTACCTACTGTTGCTTAGACTGGAGTGACAATAGTAAATTTAACCCCTCTGAAGTCCAATGCTTTCCCTACTGTTGCACAGACTGGATTCGGGTTCCTGCCATGAATTGCTGGCAGGATAAAGCCTTCATGTGCACCGTAATACAGATTTTCACCCCTTCTGAGTTCCACATTTGCCCTCTTGCTAAAAATGAGATGTCTGTTTGAGACTTAAGGGCAGAGTACGAAATTCGTGGAATCAGGTACATTTCATATTAGAATACTTTTATAATAATTAATTGATTGCAATGAAAAGGAGATTTTTTTTCCGATTGAGACAAAAGCTACTTACAGTGGGAGAGCAGCAAAACACTATGGATCCGAAGTCCAATTTCTAGGAATATTGGAAAAAAAGGTCTGAAACTGGATTTGGCACAAGGCAGAGGTGAAGAATGAAGAACACAAGGAAAAAAATATAGTGTAAGAAGAAGAAGGTTAAGAGAGCCCTAGTTCACAAAGACATTTAATACCAATGGAAACTAATCAAAAGTGAAAGGAAGATTGACATTGTAGCTTATCTGTTAGACTGATGAATCAACAAAGACTGGTGAGATGACCATCTTAAACCCGGCACAATCATGCATTTGAACCACCCTAAGGAGATAAATTAACAAGACAATGCTACATTGTACTTAATCTTAATTATGCTCTTGGAGCTGAAGATTGTGTTTAAAACATGAATTACTTTATTGTGCTCTTTACCCATTTAGCGTACCCTTTTCATTTCTTGTCATATTCCATCTGCCTTCTGCTCTTCTAGGTGCAGGCTCTGTAATATATACCTTCCTTCCCTTCTCCCTGCCCTTTTATTTTAAAGTCCTCCTTGAGACATTTGACTCCATTCCTTCTATTTCCATGCTCTTCTTTATTTAACCCCAACTCTCAGAGTGTTCAATTCTGGCATCCTGGTAAACTGACTATTATGCCACTCTGGCATTTTCCCATTAAGATGCAAATTAAATGCTGCTTTCAGAGCTTTAAGGACTGCTGCCACCAACTATGAAAAACCCTATGTCTCTTTTTAGTTCCAGCCTCCTATAGTGTTGGGCTGGATTGAAGCCTTTTGCCGCTGCTTTTGATTTCCACTCTGGTGCTGCTCAAATGTCAGCCTTTTAAAAACTCTCCAAGTTACCCTCTATTATTAACATAAAGTACTCTCATTTACTACTGCCCCACTTGAGCAGACATAGCCTCAAATTTGAATTTACAGCCTCATATCAACTACCTAATTGTCAAGAACATATTAGGTCATGGAATGTGCGAGGTTGAGTTCACAGTGACACTGCCAATAAGTTTGTATTTCAGCATTTGATCGTAGGAGCTGGAAGTAAGGGTACAGGGGAGGTTGCTACAGCACCTCCAAAACAACATGCTCAAGTTTAAAAGGAAAACATATGTTGCCAAGTACTCCAATGCAAGGAATCAAGCAATGAGTCCCTATGACCGCAAGGGAGAATGATAATGGTGGGCAAAACATATGAGAGACCTCAGAGAGAGGAAGACCCCAGGTATTCACACATACTCTGAAAACCCAATAAGGGTACAGTACACACTGGGGCAAATTCTCTGGAAGGGAGCGGATAGAAAAAGGGGAAGAGAAGTGGAAGGAATAAGGAAGAAGCAGGGAACTAGAAAAACCTTTAGGGGTCGATTCCGATTCGGGCCGGAAATTTCTCCGACCGAGCCGGACCCGGAGAGATTTCCGACCGAATCGGACCCGTGCAGTCCGACCGAACGAGTACGATGCGTCCGTATGTTATCGGACTCGAGTCGGTCGGACTCCCATTGATGTCAATGGGAGCCGGTCGTACAACGCGTACGCGGGCTCCCATTGACTCAATGGGAGCGAGTTGGACAAGGGCGCCCCTACAGCGGGTACGCGGCGAGCGATTCGCGCCGTACACGCACAGGTAAGGGGACCCATGGGTCCCCCTGTGTGCGACTCGCGCGGCTACGCGTACAGGGGGTCCGACACGGACCCCCAAAGTACGGCTCCGACAGCTCTTACGAGCCGGAGTGCGCGGCTCGGTCGGACTGCTCACGGCGCGCATCGTACTTACCCGGCCGGGAAACGTCTCCATTGCGCGGTGCGAGTCGAGTCCGAGCGAGTCGGTCGGAGCGGTTCGAGCCGGGAGCGAGTCGGTCGGAGCGGTCGGGACGCCCGGACGAGTCGGTCGGCGATTTCGCATCGTACTCGCTCGGCCGGACCCGCGTACGGTTCGGTCGGGAAACAGGGCTCCGAATCGGATCCGGTAAAGCCGAATCCGATTCGGAGCCCTACCGGCCGAGATCGGAATCGGCCCCTTAGTATCAAGCTACCTCTCACAACACCATTGCATCAGCCCGCATCATCCCCTGGTCCCGGTGGGGAAACATGACCCCAAAGGGAGGTGAGAAGTGGAAATGATAAGTCATAAGTGGCCAAAGGGTCCACTGTGAGAAAAACCTGCTGAGATGTTGTTGTTAAGTCACGCCCCACCCCACCTGCAGCCCAAAGGAATAGTGGCATAGTGGGTGGATCCCGGTAGGGCACACCAGGAATAGAGAGGTGTATGGCAGAGGTGAAACAAGTAAAAGATGGGTGATACAGGTCCTAATGTGCCAAGTAAGGCCATTCCAAAACAGGGCTCATCATGCCCCCACCTTTGTAACATTCAATAAGGTGAAGAGCATGGTCTGCTCAGGAGGGGATACAAGGATATTAGCATGGTTATGAGAGTTAACATAAGGATAAACTTAATCAGGTATACCTGGGGCCGCTGGGGAGGAAGAGAACAAAAGAAGTCACTCCGCCTACCTTCAACAGAAGGGTAGGGTAGAGCAATCAGCCACCTTTCCAAACCTCTAAATTGAACAAGACCTGATTGTTAATCCCTGTAATCGGGCACAGCCTCCACTGAGGCTTCCTTGAGAGGTGATCTAGAATGATATTGTTTGTTGAGGAGTAATCTGCAAAGATAAAGTAAAAACACCCCTCAGACAGCAGAGGGTTCTTAGATTTTCATGCTTCTTGAAGGACAGACTTGGTGTGTTGGTGTCACAAGGCACAGACAATAATCATGCGTGGTGAAGAATGATGTGGAGCACTGCAAACCCAAAGACGATGGGCCCTTTAGTACTCCAAAAGTTCAACAAGATGAAGGTTTAAGAGTCTGTAAAGTAAATCCCGCAGGAAGTATGCCATGTCTCCTTTCTTTGCTCCCTCAGAGAAGCCATATAAGAGAAAATAGTTCCATCATGTCCTATACTCAGGTCAGTGGCCTTGTGTCTCAAGTAGTCGATATCCCTGCCCAAATCATCGTAAAGGCCTTCAATATCATTTGTCCTCTGGTCAACTTTGTCTAATTGGGTTTGGAAAGTGGAGATTTCCATTCTCATTGATTTAACCTCTGTCGTAAGATCAGTCATTTTGTAGGCCATGGCCACGAGTTGTCCCAATAGCAGATATTTCCTTCAGAAGCCCATCCATGTCAGCTGCCAACAGATTCTCGGTGGTTGATGGAGCTGGTGTGGACCTGGAACAGATGACCGCAGCGGAGAATAGCAGTTGACGGACTGCCGGTCTCTGTGACAACATATGAAGCTAAGACCTGAACATAGCTGCTTCTGGCAGTTGGAGTAGGTGCCGCCTATCAAGTCCCAAGTGAAGGATCACCCTCAGATGGCACTATCCAGAGTAGACTCCAGCAGCAAGGCCCAGCACATGAATCACTTGCTGTGCACATAAATCAGAGTCCAGCACTGGAGTCTTAGAAGAAGCCCTCAGCATGGCCACAGAGTCAATCAATCAATCAATATTATCTTTATTCGGATACTGATGTGTCTATAAAAGTACAAAGAAAATCACAGACAATGTGAAAACTGACATTTCATAACAGTCACAATAAAAAATTATAAAATATTTCATTAATCTATAGTAAAGTCATGAAAATGATTCTAATTAATATCCATTGTCGATCGAGCCCGGACAGCAGTTCTCAGGAGCATACCCACATAAAAATACTTTCATCTTCAGGGAGTTGGAGCAGCTTATTATAAGCTTCTCTAAAATCATGAATGGTCAGTTTTTATTTAGAGGAAGTAAAATTCTTTTTGTATACAAAGAATAAAAACCATAAAAGAATAGGAAATGTTACAAAGATTGTCCTGAGCTTCCGTTACAGGGGCATGGGGAAAACTCCAAATTATCCTGGAATCCTAAGGGAAAATACAACAAAACTTTTATAGTGCCTGCCTTGAAGTGGAACAAAAGACTTCGCTCCCATCGACCCATATGTTTTGTTAAATAAACCGCAATCGATATGGTGACTCCAATATTCATGTAGTCCGCCGCATTCAGCTTTAGGGTCTCAGATGCTAATCTGTCAGCCTGTAAGGATTTGAATAAGGCTGCTTGAAGCTGCTTTTTGCTAGTAATATTTAGACCATCAAGGGTTTTCAAACATCTGTTCACAGCCTATCTTTTGTAAGCGTGATTCCACTGTCAACAGCCATGGAATGCTCTTGCCTTTTTCGCAAGCGAGAAAATCTGAAATAATATCTCTGGTGAGGCTTGCCTCCTGGTTTCTCTATATTGATAACCAAAGAAGCAAGGGCGAACATAAATGTAGTCTTCAATAAAAGGGGTTGTTCAGTTCTTTATGACAGATAAAATTGGAGGTGGAAATGGGGACCCCTAGGACTCTTCTACAAAATCAATTTTCTTCTATTTGAATTGAGTTCCATTTATTTATACCCCTTATCTCAGCCCAATATGTAGCTATCGGTAGACATTGCAATTTAAAACCTGCGGAAGTAGGAGGAGAGCTCCACCCCTTCTTGCTTGTGGTAGGCTAAATAGTAAATTGACCGCTCTTGATAATTTATTGCTACTTTGTGCAATATGCGCTGAGCAAACGCCGTTGTCAGCAAAAATGAATCCCAAATAGGAGAAAGTGCGAGTACAATTTAGAGTGGACTCCCCCACTTTTAGAGAAAAAAGGTTATGGCACTTCGGGCCACAAGTCATAATGTAAGATTTATTAAAATTAGTATGTAAATCCAGTGATGTCATAAAATTTACAAAGCTTTGTACAAGCTGCGCAAGGCCCTCGGGTGCGAGCCATTAGATTGGCATCGTCGGCGTATAAAAGTGCTGGTAAAAAGGAGCCTTTAACTTTAGGGACCTCAGAGGTCACGGATAATAAAAACGAGTGAAGATCGTTTTTGTATAAAATAAAAAAGTGGGGCTAAAACACATCCTTGTCTCACTCCCCTAAAAATTTCTATAGGCTTAGACACCTCCCCTTGAATATTTATTCTTATTCAGGCCTTCATGTCCATGTGCAAATAAGCTAAAAAGTGCACGTGTTTTATCCATGCCAAGATCCATAAGGATGGACCACAGCTTCGAACGGTTTATACAGTCGAACGCTGTGGTCAAGTCCATAAATGCCAGGTATATGGGAGAGTTTTGTGCTATGGTGTACTTTCCGATCAATAAATTAAGATTAAGATTCTGCTCAACAATACCGATCTTGTATCTAAAACTAAGGGGCATATTAACAACCAGGCGATAGTCAATTATCGCCGCTTTAGCGTCCGTTTTCGGACGGAAAGCGGCGATAATTCTATCGCTTAATCAGCAAGGTCACGCTATCGCGTGAATCCCTGCACTATCGCCCTTTCCCCCAACGCCCATCCTTGCATCTCTAATGAGATGCAAAGTGGGCGTTACTGGGCGTACCCCAGATGGTCTACGTTGTAAATATCGCCGATGTGCACATCGCGATATTTACAAGGCAGCCCACAGGATGATAGCAGACGTTAGATTTTGGCGAAACGGCCGTTTTCACCAAAATCTAACGTCTGCTATTATCCCGACTTAGCCATCCCTAACATAGGGGTGGATTGTGCTGATACGACCACAGGGTCGTATCAGCAGGTTATCGCCGTTTGCAGGGAACATCGCTGGAAAACCAGCGATGTTCCCTGCAAACGGCGATAACCTCGCTATCTCTGGAATTTTTATCGCCCTGGAGAAACGTGTTGTTAATAACGCGCTACCAGGGCGATAATTTCCGGAGATAGCCAGCGATAAGAAATCTATCGCTAAGCACGGCCAGCGATAATTATCGCTGGCCGTTGATAATATGCCCCTAAGACTTCTCTTTTTTCCTGTCTTTTATCTTCTTGTATAGAACCTTTTACAAAAATGTTTGTGTCGCATCAATTAGGGAAATGGGCCTATAACAACTGGGATGCATACAATCACCCTTTTCAAAAATAGGGACTATAATTGATGTAGACCATGAACTAGGGCAGTGTCCCAAACTGTTAAAAACATTCAATAACATCGGGCCCAAAATCCGGGGTTATGTGTAAAAAGATCTGGGGGCATATTAGCAAGACCCACGTTAAAATTATCGCCGTTTTAGCGGCAGGAAACTGCCGCTAAAACGGCGATAATGGGCTTGCTAATATGCGTTATAGAATTCCAATAGAAGACCGTGTTAGATGTGCAGGACATCTAACCTGGGCTTCTATTGGAATTCTATAACGCATATTAGCAAGCCCATTATCGCCGTTTTAGCGGCAGTTTCCTGCCGCGAAAACGGCGATAATTTTAACGTGGGTCTTGCTAATATGCCCCCTGGTTTATTGCATCCTAAACTTCCCCAAAAGTTAGCTGCACAGGCATAGAATGTGATTCTGAGTTATAATCAGTGTCAGCAGAGAGAGACTGGTGCACAGATGTTAGAAAAATGCTCCTCCTAAGCCTCACTTTTAATATTATAGTTGATCTTAGACTCTACTTGATTAAACTGTTTTATTTCTTTCACTGCTATCCAGAAAATGTTACTGTTCTTATTATTGGCTGTTAAAAGAAAAGAATCCCATTGCTGGTCTAATACTTCCTTTTTCCTAGATAGAGTTACCTGCTTATATTTCTTACGTAGTTCTCTTACCGCTAGTGTGTTCCTCTAGAAGGGGTTAAGTGCCTGTCGCAATTGACGGTTAACGGTAGAGCATTCATGACTAAACCATTTTGGTTTGTTGCTATGGGGTATAATGGGTCTCATAAACTCTTTCTTGATAAGGGAGCAGAGCTGACCAAAGGCCATGGCCGCAGGGTAAACCGCATATTCTCCGTTAAGGCATGCCATAACCACCGATAGGTTCTCTTCAATCACTTTCTGAAATAAGCGTGCGGGGATAACTGCCCTCAATATTAATCCAAGGCTGTCTGATGAGGGTTCAAGGCTATTAGCTCTGATTTCTCTCCTATAGTGAGGTTTAGAGGCTAGGGAAAGGGCTACCTTAATCAGATTATGGTCGCTGTAGCTAGAGGAAATAACTTTTCCTGATAGCAACAGTCCCTCTAAGTTCGAAGATATAAAAAAGTAATCAATTTTGGACATGTAACCTTGTTCCCTATAAGTAGGTGGAGCCTCTATACAATTGACTGTAATGTCCATGGCATTGGCTAATTCACAGGTTGATAGAAATGATATCAACTCGGATCCTCTAACATCAGATCTGTTCTGTGCCCACTGTTAAAATCACCACCCAAACGAAAGCCAGCTCGCTGACCACTGTTGCCTATGGAACACTGTAAGGATGAGATATATTCAAACAAGGTAGGAAATTTAGTTTTGGCACATTAGTTAAATCGTCATTATAGAAATTAATTAAATATATGGTTAGGCCTCGTTGGTACCTCACTGCCTGAATGTTGCTATCTATCAACTCTAGTGACTTTCCACAACCGCCTGCTTTAATATTCACCCAGAATGCTAACCCACCTATTGTGCTACCTGATCTAGAGGGAGTTGCTGGATTGTAATAGCAGGCAAAATCATCAACAAATATTTCATGGGTCAACCAGTTCTCCTGAAACATTAAGATATCAAACTAACTAATGAAGGAAAGCCAGTCTGGGCACAACAGTTTTGATTGTAGCCCCGCTACATTCCAGCTCAAGACTTTAAATTTATGGTCATCATTGCCTTGAGCTGCGTTCAAACTTGGTAAGGCTTTGACATGAGACTCAATTGCCATGTTGTTAAATGCAGTCCCTGCCCCAACTATTAAATCAGGCCTCACTCAGTCTAGCCCATCAAGACCTTCTAGAACAGAAAATCTCTTACTATGTACAGTCATCTGAGTGAGAGGTGGAGATTCTATTACTGTGGTTCTATAAAAGTAGCAAAGGGGGAGGCAACAGATTTTAGGACTGAAGCCCCCAAGGGCCTCCTGTTGATTCAATATGTTGCGCACATTCAATGGTCTATGAAAATTAATGACAATACAGTCTCCCTCGATGTCTTTATACAAGTGACCTACCCACCCGACCCTCCACACCGTCACTATTTCATTGCACTTTATTGAATTAAAATGTTTGTATTTGGTAAGCCAGTCAATGCATTTATTCCTCAGTTCCTCCCAAGTTTCACTTTAAGAATTCCTCAACAGTGGTATGCCTGCTAAGACTAGTGCATACAGACAGGCTGCAGGGGATAAAAACCTTATTGGGTGCATATTTAATTTCTTCCATGGGGGATGTATGCGGTTATGGGCGGAGGTAATGTCAGATTTTACTCCACTGTTACTATCGAACGGTAAATCCTTTTGTGTAGTCAACATGGCAGCTGCTGGTACATTATCCACTGCAGTGGTATGTTTAGCGGGCTGAATCAGGCAGTATTGCCCAGGTCAAGCTATATCTGCTAAACCGGCGTTAGGGTTTACATTTAGGTTCTGAGGTATTGGTGGCATAGTTTTCCTGTTAACTGTGCTTGATGTGGGTAGCGGGGAGGGATCGTGAATTGTGTCGCTCCTGGCTCTATCCCCAATCGTCAGAGATGTACGGTTATAAACTGCATCCAGATTCCTCTTCAGGCTGGCCAATCGCTCCACCAGCGGCCTAAGATTTTCATCTAGAATATTACTGATTCTAGCGCACGATAGTTCAAAGAGGGGGGAATCCGCGTGTGAGCCACAGAGTCAAGATGTTGTTGGTGCCGGAGGAGAACCACAAGCACTATCACAGTAGACGGATGACCCAAGGATTATAAGGCCCAGCTGAGTGAAACCAGCCCCCGTTAGAATGGCTCCTGATAATGAGTAACATGCATCTGGAGGCTCGGGTTCTCCACCAGCACTATCAGGGGTCCAACAGGCAGGTGTGAATAAGAATTGAAGAGAAAAAGGGAGCCACGCCCACCCCAATGTGTGTTGTTAAATGGACTCTAATACACGTTTGCAGGTCACTTGGACTCAATCTCGTCACTTCTCACAGAGTCCAAGTAACATACCACGAGCATTGTGCCATCACATCATGGAGCAGTCCCTAGAAGGTAACCACGTATGCAGTATCAGAAAGACCTTCCATCAAACCATCTCATCCAATGCCCTTCAGCATGGTGCGGGTGCCTAGAAGTGTGTCTACAGATACCGTCCCATGCAGGTCACTCATGTAATGGCTGGTGCATTCACCTCAGTTAAGGGATCATGGAGCAAAGCAGAGCTGCACTGAATGCTGGTTCAGATATGGTCTCTACATTCAACAAATTAGCTCAAAATGGCAGGCTGGGGTCTATGTCAGGCCCAGGTGAGCAGATGTAGCACAGCATAGATCTCAAGAAGGCAGGTATAAACCAATCCGAGTCTCTTTCCAGATTGGGAAACCAAATGTATGTCATGGGTCCATGGAAGGGGGCCTAGCCATGAGGCTGACAGGTCCTAGGGCAAGATGGTGGACAGTAGTCCATACAGGTTCTCCTGGGGCCAAGAAATGGCAGCACAGCTGCTCTCGAAGTACGTTGCTGGCAACCTCACTTCCCAGGCAGTGCGGAAGCACTTTTCTAACCAAGATTCAAATGTCCTTTAGCCCCAGTCTGAGCCTCATTCATGATTCAGGGCACTAAGTGCCCACCACAGGCCCATGGAGAAGGGAAGAGGATGGCTACACCAAAAACAATTTGGGCATGATAGTAGCCCATAAGCAAGATGGCAGTTGGTGGTCTACGTGGGCAATCCTGAGGCTTGGAACTGGTGGTGTCGCTGCCCTCAGAACACTTTGCCAGCTTCCTCACCTGCTGGGCATCACAGGGCACAAGGATGACAGTTGGCTTGAGTTGTCTTTAGAAAGTATTTTATTAATTACATCCTGGTTGTTCCTGAGTATTGTAATTTTGTAGTTGGAATGAACAGTCGACACGTGTATCGCCCTGAAGTGGTCAATCGGACCAGGGCTTTCTCAAGGCTTCATAAGTATTCAGATGTTTGCAATTCAAATATATACATTCTTTGGTCTTCAAATAGATATCTGGTAGTTAGATGATGAGATTTTAAAGTTACTGTCAGAGTCCTGGGATAATCCCTCTCCGTCTGTTCGGTCGTCCTTGGCAACAACCAGGATGTAATTAATAAAATACTTTCTAAAGACAACTCAAGCCAGCCGTGTTTCTTCAACACCTTAGAACCTCTAAGGGAGTGTCAAAACAATCTTTTATGACCTGCATTATTTAAGGAGGAGCACACGCTCAATCCCCGCCATACTCTCAACTAAACAAGGCTGGAAAGGTCCAGTGCCTCGAGCTACTCTCCTCCATCCACAAACTTAAGGCAATACCATTCAGGAACAGGACCCCTGGACCTTCAGTGCAACAAGGGACGGCATTTATGAGCAGTGTCTGTGTGAGGTGGGGTGAGGGAATGTGGATAGAGAGGATAGGGAACAGAATTGGGCTAATAGTCCTGGCACGGGGAGAATTGGATGCTACCCCCTTGCCAGAAGTAGGTTAAGCATAGCTGGGTTCCGAGGCATGGCTGGTCTTGCAACCAAAGCCTGAAGCATTTTTACCAGCTGGAATATCTGCACATTAAAATCAGACCAGTGTTTCTGCATCCCGGAAAACTGGTTGCAACACTGGGCCAGTCTCAATGGGGCAGAGCAGAATTTACCATGCGAAATCCATGCTTCCTGGGTTGTAATCAGATCCTATAAAGAGAATGATCAATGCCCAAGTCATGAGCAAATGGTGCATTTTTACAACATTATTCCCAGATTCGCATCTACCCAGGCCACTACTGACATTAGAGATGTAGGCACTGGTTCCTGATTCAAAGAGAAAAAACAATTACTTATAAATATGATATTGAGTTGCAAAAGTAAAAGTGTTGTGGTAATGTAAACATGCATCATAAATTAGCCATTGCATTCAGAATATTTGTGATTGAGAAATTTGAAGGATTTGGTTCACTTTATCCTGGAAGTTGCTGAGGGCTGTGGTTAATAAACTGGACTACAAGAAAACCATCCTGGTAGTGTTTTATTACTGTAAGTGTGTGGAAGGAGAATTATTTAATTTAGCTTATATCGAGCTGGGGAATAAGGCAGACACCATACCTATTTTTTTATATGTATTACATTTTTCAAATATATGCAGTTCTTTCTTATATTTTGATCATTTTGATCATCTTTGAAAAGATGCCTCTAATGTTCATTGTAAGACATCCTTATGTCAGGAGGGGCCAGTGGAGGTGAACCACAGACACCTAAGAGAACCGTAGACATGTTTTAGCAAGAAAGGACTCTTTGGAAAGGTCATGTTCTAATTTGCTGATTCCAAATGTTAGTGTATGAGCTGCAGAAAGAACAGCATGGAAACAGTGAGCAGTGGTCAACACTCTGTGTTGCTGCGCTACGCTGTGCCAACACTCTTAAAATTAACACTTTACGAGTGTATTCCTGTATTTGCATTCAAGTAATTATTGTTCTTCTCTTGAAGAACGGTGACCTCATTACCTAGTTTAAAAGTAATCAAAATACTACAAACACACCAGCATACAACAAAGTTATAGCACATTGATGGTAAACAAAACACTACAACAGCACAAAAACACATTACATCCTGATCGTAACATACCACGAGAAGGCAGCAGAACACAAATAAATTCACACCTTCGGCACAACAGAATATTGTCAGAAGCACGATGCAAGACTGATCCTGCTTGCCTTGAACCAGGACCCAAGAAACTTTGGCTGACATCCTGTTTGAGCTACAGTGATGCAACAAGCTTCCAGAGGCCTTTTCATGCAATGTCCAGTTGACCATTAGCAAATGGACCAGCCAACACCCTGCTGCTGGACTCTGCTAGAGTGAGCATTAACCATAAAGAGGTGTCCCCCCGGCCCTATTCCCTTGGCTGGTCTTAATGTGTACTCCTCCAAACTTAAAAGTGTAAGAACTGGACTCCAGGTGAAGAACGAGAGGTTTTGAGCTCTTCACATTGAAAAGAACCATCTGCAGTCTCCTCATGAATGTGAACGGACTTCACCATGGCCACGTGGAAACTGCATCCTACTGTCAATGAGACCTTCCTGGATACAGGCCCTAGGCCTCTCCATATAGAACTCTTTGTGTCGACAATGACCTCCTGCGTTTCCCATCAACACAGTTTTCCAATCATTGACCAGCTCTTCACACTGACAGCAAGCAACAGCACATAGTGCCCCACCAATGCCACCAAGGCCTGGGACTGCAGCAACCCACTATTGTTGAGACCCGCTCTGGATCCAGCATGTAATCTGACAGTTGACGATCTTGTTGACAAGAGCTTCTCACAGAAAACTAGACTCAGTTAGTAGATAAACTTTCCAACCATGTTCCATCGCTGTCAGTTTTAACTTTGACTTTGCTGATCAATCACAACCACATAACCCCAATTGGCACTTTCTGCTTTTTGGCACTATGCTTACTGAAAAATTAAATAATTCATATCTCCGGTTCTACTTATTGATATTCGTTGTTTTGGTGTAATTAAAATATTCCCTTTTTTCTAAATTGGTCAGGAATTTTTCTTATGTGTTGTGGTTTCACCTTATTACTGTTTGAGTGGTGTATATATTCTTTAAAAACACACACAAGATGATGGACGGAATGCTGCACATTGGCAAACATTCACCCCCAGTCACAGATCTGGGTTTAATCCATCGTTATTTTGCTTCACCACGCCACCCCAGTTCAGACATAGCCATATGCAAATCAGTCTTGACCCTGTGCCTCATGGGAACAGTCCAGACCGAACTGCCAAGCCATGTCTTCCCTGGACCGGAATCAAGCATCCTAGGACCGGTTTCAGGCTATCAGCCTTCATCAGCCAGGATAGCTTGACTCCAGTGGCGTAGTAAGCACGGGACCCACGTCTGGGCATACCCTTCCCACATAGGGCGAAATGCAAAACACACAAGATGATGGACGGAATGCTGCACATTGGCAAACATTCACCCCCAGTCACAGATCTGGGTTTAATCCATCGTTATTTTGCTTCACCACGCCACCCCAGTTCAGACATAGCCATATGCAAATCAGTCTTGACCCTGTGCCTCATGGGAACAGTCGAGACCGAACTGCCAAGCCATGTCTTCCCTGGACCGGAATCAAGCATCCTAGGACCGGTTTCAGGCTATCAGCCTTCATCAGCCAGGATAGCTTGACTCCAGTGGCGTAGTAAGCACGGGACCCACGTCTGGGCATACCCTTCCCACATAGGGCGAAATGCAAAACACACAAGATGATGGACGGAATGCTGCACATTGGCAAACATTCACCCCCAGTCACAGATCTGGGTTTAATCCATCGTTATTTTGCTTCACCACGCCACCCCAGTTCAGACATAGCCATATGCAAATCAGTCTTGACCCTGTGCCTCGTGGGAACAGTCCAGACCGAACTGCCAAGCCATGTCTTCCCTGGACCGGAATCAAGCATCCTAGGACCGGTTTCAGGCTATCAGCCTTCATCAGCCAGGATAGCTTGACTCCAGTGGCGTAGTAAGCACGGGACCCACGTCTGGGCATACCCTTCCCACATAGGGCGAAATGCAAAACACACAAGATGATGGACGGAATGCTGCACATTGGCAAACATTCACCCCCAGTCACAGATCTGGGTTTAATCCATCGTTATTTTGCTTCACCAGGCCACCCCAGTTCAGACATAGCCATATGCAAATCAGTCTTGACCCTGTGCCTCATGGGAACAGTCCAGACCGAACTGCCAAGCCATGTCTTCCCTGGACCGGAATCAAGCATCCTAGGACCGGTTTCAGGCTATCAGCCTTCATCAGCCAGGATAGCTTGACTCCAGTGGCGTAGTAAGCACGGGACCCACGTCTGGGCATACCCTTCCCACATAGGGCGAAATGCAAAACACACAAGATGATGTACGGAATGCTGCACATTGGCAAACATTCACCCCAGTCACAGATCTGGGTTTAATCCATCGTTATTTTGCTTCACCACGCCACCCCAGTTCAGACATAGCCATATGCAAATCAGTCTTGACCCTGTGCCTCATGGGAACATTCCAGACCGAACTGCCAAGCCATGTCTTCCCTGGACCGGAATCAAGCATCCTAGGACCGGTTTCAGGCTATCAGCCTTCATCAGCCAGGATAGCTTGACTCCAGTGGCGTAGTAAGCACGGGACCCACGTCTGGGCATACCCTTCCCACATAGGGCGAAATGCAAAACACACAAGATGATGGACGGAATGCTGCACATTGGCAAACATTCACCCCCAGTCACAGATCTGGGTTTAATCCATCGTTATTTTGCTTCACCACGCCACCCCAGTTCAGACATAGCCATATGCAAATCAGTCTTGACCCTGTGCCTCATGGGAACAGTCCAGACCGAACTGCCAAGCCATGTCTTCCCTGGACCGGAATCAAGCATCCTAGGACCGGTTTCAGGCTATCAGCCTTCATCAGCCAGGATAGCTTGACTCCAGTGGCGTAGTAAGCACGGGACCCACGTCTGGGCATACCCTTCCCACATAGGGCAAAATGCAAAACACACAAGATGATGGACGGAATGCTGCACATTGGCAAACATTCACCCCCAGTCACAGATCTGGGTTTAATCCATCGTTATTTTGCTTCACCACGCCACCCCAGTTCAGACATAGCCATATGCAAATCAGTCTTGACCCTGTGCCTCATGGGAACAGTCCAGACCGAACTGCCAAGCCATGTCTTCCCTGGACCAGAATCAAGCATCCTAGGACCGGTTTCAGGCTATCAGCCTTCATCAGCTAGGATAGCTTGACTCCAGTGGCGTAGTAAGCACGGGACCCACGTCTGGGCATACCCTTCCCACATAGGGCGAAATGCAAAACACACAAGATGATGGACGGAATGCTGCACATTGGCAAACATTCACCCCCAGTCACAGATCTGGGTTTAATCCATCGTTATTTTGCTTCACCACGCCACCCCAGTTCAGACATAGCCATATGCAAATCAGTCTTGACCCTGTGCCTCATGGGAACAGTCCAGACCGAACTGCCAAGCCATGTCTTCCCTGGACCGGAATCAAGCATCCTAGGACCGGTTTCAGGCTATCAGCCTTCATCAGCCAGGATAGCTTGACTCCAGTGGCGTAGTAAGCACGGGACCCACGTCTGGGCATACCCTTCCCACATAGGGCGAAATGCAAAACACACAAGATGATGGACGGA
Source organism: Calotriton arnoldi (assembly GCA_963921515.1). NCBI lineage: Eukaryota > Metazoa > Chordata > Amphibia > Caudata > Salamandridae > Calotriton > Calotriton arnoldi. The sequence continues at coordinate 46,289 of CAWUFW010020020.1, forward strand.
ATGCTGCACATTGGCAAACATTCACCCCCAGTCACAGATCTGGGTTTAATCCATCGTTATTTTGCTTCACCACGCCACCCCAGTTCAGACATAGCCATATGCAAATCAGTCTTGACCCTGTGGCTCATGCTAACAGTCCAGACCGAACTGCCAAGCCATGTCTTCCCTGGACCGGAATCAAGCATCCTAGGACCGGTTTCAGGCTATCAGCCTTCATCAGCCAGGATAGCTTGACTCCAGTGGTGTAGTAAGCACGGGACCCACGTCTGGGCATACCCTTCCCACATAGGGCGAAATGCAAAACACACAAGATGATGGACGGAATGCTGCACATTGGCAAACATTCACCCCCAGTCACAGATCTGGGTTTAATCCATCGTTATTTTGCTTCACCACGCCACCCCAGTTCAGACATAGCCATATGCAAATCAGTCTTGACCCTGTGCCTCATGGGAACAGTCCAGACCGAACTGCCAAGCCATGTCTTCCCTGGACCGGAATCAAGCATCCTAGGACCGGTTTCAGGCTATCAGCCTTCATCAGCCAGGATAGCTTGACTCCAGTGGCGTAGTAAGCACGGGACCCACGTCTGGGCATACCCTTCCCACATAGGGCGAAATGCAAAACACACAAGATGATGGACGGAATGCTGCACATTGGCAAACATTCACCCCCAGTCACAGATCTGGGTTTAATCCATCGTTATTTTGCTTCACCACGCCACCCCAGTTCAGACATAGCCATATGCAAATCAGTCTTGACCCTGTGCCTCATGGGAACAGTCCAGACCGAACTGCCAAGCCATGTCCTCCCTGGACCGGAATCAAGCATACTAGGACCGGTTTCAGGCTATCAGCCTTCATCAGCCAGGATAGCTTGACTCCAGTGGCGTAGTAAGCACGGGACCCACGTCTGGGCATACCCTTCCCACATAGGGCGAAATGCAAAACACACAAGATGATGGACGGAATGCTGCACATTGGCAAACATTCACCCCCAGTCACAGATCTGGGTTTAATCCATCGTTATTTTGCTTCACCACGCCACCCCAGTTCAGACATAGCCATATGCAAATCAGTCTTGACCCTGTGGCTCATGCGAACAGTCCAGACCGAACTGCCAAGCCATGTCTTCCCTGGACCGGAATCAAGCATCCTAAGACCGGTTTCAGGCTATCAGCCTTCATCAGCCAGGATAGCTTGACTCCAGTGGTGTAGTAAGCACGGGACCCACGTCTGGGCATACCCTTCCCACATAGGGCGAAATGCAAAACACACAAGATGATGGACAGAATGCTGCACATTGGCAAACATTCACCCCCAGTCACAGATCTGGGTTTAATCCATCGTTATTTTGCTTCACCACGCCACCCCAGTTCAGACATAGCCATATGCAAATCAGTCTTGACCCTGTGCCTCATGGGAACAGTCCAGACCGAACTGCCAAGCCATGTCTTCCCTGGACCGGAATCAAGCATCCTAGGACCGGTTTCAGGCTATCAGCCTTCATCAGCCAGGATAGCTTGACTCCAGTGGCGTAGTAAGCACGGGACCCACGTCTGGGCATACCCTTCCCACATAGGGCGAAATGCAAAACACACAAGATGATGGACGGAATGCTGCACATTGGCAAACATTCACCCCCAGTCACAGATCTGGGTTTAATCCATCGTTATTTTGCTTCACCACGCCACCCCAGTTCAGACATAGCCATATGCAAATCAGTCTTGACCCTGTGCCTCATGGGAACAGTCCAGACCGAACTGCCAAGCCATGTCTTCCCTGGACCGGAATCAAGCATCCTAGGACCGGTTTCAGGCTATCAGCCTTCATCAGCCAGGATAGCTTGACTCCAGTGGCGTAGTAAGCACGGGACCCACGTCTGGGCATACCCTTCCCACATAGGGCGAAATGCAAAACACACAAGATGATGGACGGAATGCTGCACATTGGCAAACATTCACCCCCAGTCACAGATCTGGGTTTAATCCATCGTTATTTTGCTTCATCACGCCACCCCAGTTCAGACATAGCCATATGCAAATCAGTCTTGACCCTGTGCCTCATGGGAACAGTCCAGACCGAACTGCCAAGCCATGTCCTCCCTGGACCGGAATCAAGCATACTAGGACCGGTTTCAGGCTATCAGCCTTCATCAGCCAGGATAGCTTGACTCCAGTGGCGTAGTAAGCACGGGACCCACGTCTGGGCATACCCTTCCCACATAGGGCGAAATGCAAAACACACAAGATGATGGACGGAATGCTGCACATTGGCAAACATTCACCCCCAGTCACAGATCTGGGTTTAATCCATTGTTATTTTGCTTCATCACGCCACCCCAGTTCAGACATAGCCATATGCAAATCAGTCTTGACCCTGTGCCTCATGGGAACAGTCCAGACCGAACTGCCAAGCCATGTCTTCCCTGGACAGGAATCAAGCATCCTAGGACCGGTTTCAGGCTATCAGCCTTCATCAGCCAGGATAGCTTGACTCCAGTGGCGTAGTAAGCACGGGACCCACGTCTGGGCATACCCTTCCCACATAGGGCGAAATGCAAAACACACAAGATGATGGACGGAATGCTGCACATTGGCAAACATTCACCCCCAGTCACAGATCTGGGTTTAATCCATCGTTATTTTGCTTCACCACGCCACCCCAGTTCAGACATAGCCATATGCAAATCAGTCTTGACCCTGTGCCTCATGGGAACAGTCCAGACCGAACTGCCAAGCCATGTCTTCCCTGGACCGGAATCAAGCATCCTAGGACCGGTTTCAGGCTATCAGCCTTCATCAGCCAGGATAGCTTGACTCCAGTGGCGTAGTAAGCACGGGACCCACGTCTGGGCATACCCTTCCCACATAGGGCGAAATGCAAAACACACAAGATGATGGACGGAATGCTGCACATTGGCAAACATTCACCCCCAGTCACAGATCTGGGTTTAATCCATCGTTATTTTGCTTCACCACGCCACCCCAGTTCAGACATAGCCATATGCAAATCAGTCTTGACCCTGTGCCTCATGGGAACAGTCCAGACCGAACTGCCAAGCCATGTCTTCCCTGGACCGGAATCAAGCATCCTAGGACCGGTTTCAGGCTATCAGCCTTCATCAGCCAGGATAGCTTGACTCCAGTGGCGTAGTAAGCACGGGACCCACGTCTGGGCATACCCTTCCCACATAGGGCGAAATGCAAAACACACAAGATGATGGACGGAATGCTGCACATTGGCAAACATTCACCCCCAGTCACAGATCTGGGTTTAATCCATCGTTATTTTGCTTCACCACGCCACCCCAGTTCAGACATAGCCATATGCAAATCAGTCTTGACCCTGTGCCTCATGGGAACAGTCCAGACCGAACTGCCAAGCCATGTCTTCCCTGGACCGGAATCAAGCATCCTAGGACCGGTTTCAGGCTATCAGCCTTCATCAGCCAGGATAGCTTGACTCCAGTGGCGTAGTAAGCACGGGACCCACGTCTGGGCATACCCTTCCCACATAGGGCGAAATGCAAAACACACAAGATGATGGACGGAATGCTGCACATTGGCAAACATTCACCCCCAGTCACAGATCTGGGTTTAATCCATCGTTATTTTGCTTCACCACGCCACCCCAGTTCAGACATAGCCATATGCAAATCAGTCTTGACCCTGTGCCTCATGGGAACAGTCCAGACCGAACTGCCAAGCCATGTCTTCCCTGGACCGGAATCAAGCATCCTAGGACCGGTTTCAGGCTATCAGCCTTCATCAGCCAGGATAGCTTGACTCCAGTGGCGTAGTAAGCACGGGACCCACGTCTGGGCATACCCTTCCCACATAGGGCGAAATGCAAAACACACAAGATGACGGACGGAATGCTGCACATTGGCAAACATTCACCCCCAGTCACAGATCTGGGTTTAATCCATCGTTATTTTGCTTCACCACGCCACCCCAGTTCAGACATAGCCATATGCAAATCAGTCTTGACCCTGTGCCTCATGGGAACAGTCCAGACCGAACTGCCAAGCCATGTCTTCCCTGGACCGGAATCAAGCATCCTAGGACCGGTTTCAGGCTATCAGCCTTCATCAGCCAGGATAGCTTGACTCCAGTGGCGTAGTAAGCACGGGACCCACGTCTGGGCATACCCTTCCCACATAGGGCGAAATGCAAAACACACAAGATGATGGACGGAATGCTGCACATTGGCAAACATTCACCCCCAGTCACAGATCTGGGTTTAATCCATCGTTATTTTGCTTCATCACGCCACCCCAGTTCAGACATAGCCATATGCAAATCAGTCTTGACCCTGTGCCTCATGGGAACAGTCCAGACCGAACTGCCAAGCCATGTCTTCCCTGGACCGGAATCAAGCATCCTAGGACCGGTTTCAGGCTATCAGCCTTCATCAGCCAGGATAGCTTGACTCCAGTGGCGTAGTAAGCATGGGACCCACGTCTGGGCATACCCTTCCCACATAGGGCGAAATGCAAAACACACAAGATGATGGACGGAATGCTGCACATTGGCAAACATTCACCCCCAGTCACAGATCTGGGTTTAATCCATCGTTATTTTGCTTCACCACGCCACCCCAGTTCAGACATAGCCATATGCAAATCAGTCTTGACCCTGTGCCTCATGGGAACAGTCCAGACCGAACTGCCAAGCCATGTCTTCCCTGGACCGGAATCAAGCATCCTAGGACCAGTTTCAGGCTATCAGCCTTCATCAGCCAGGATAGCTTGACTCCAGTGGCGTAGTAAGCACGGGACCCACGTCTGGGCATACCCTTCCCACATAGGGCGAAATGCAAAACACACAAGATGATGGACGGAATGCTGCACATTGGCAAACATTCACCCCCAGTCACAGATCTGGGTTTAATCCATCGTTATTTTGCTTCACCACGCCACCCCAGTTCAGACATAGCCATATGCAAATCAGTCTTGACCCTGTGCCTCATGGGAACAGTCCAGACCGAACTGCCAAGCCATGTCTTCCCTGGACCGGAATCAAGCATCCTAGGACCGGTTTCAGGCTATCAGCCTTCATCAGCCAGGATAGCTTGACTCCAGTGGCGTAGTAAGCACGGGACCCACGTCTGGGCATACCCTTCCCACATAGGGCAAAATGCAAAACACACAAGATGATGGACGGAATGCTGCACATTGGCAAACATTCACCCCCAGTCACAGATCTGGGTTTAATCCATCGTTATTTTGCTTCACCACGCCACCCCAGTTCAGACATAGCCATATGCAAATCAGTCTTGACCCTGTGCCTCATGGGAACAGTCCAGACCGAACTGCCAAGCCATGTCTTCCCTGGACCAGAATCAAGCATCCTAGGACCGGTTTCAGGCTATCAGCCTTCATCAGCCAGGATAGCTTGACTCCAGTGGCGTAGTAAGCACGGGACCCACGTCTGGGCATACCCTTCCCACATAGGGCGAAATGCAAAACACACAAGATGATGGACGGAATGCTGCACATTGGCAAACATTCACCCCCAGTCACAGATCTGGGTTTAATCCATCGTTATTTTGCTTCACCACGCCACCCCAGTTCAGACATAGCCATATGCAAATCAGTCTTGACCCTGTGCCTCATGGGAACAGTCCAGACCGAACTGCCAAGCCATGTCTTCCCTGGACCGGAATCAAGCATCCTAGGACCGGTTTCAGGCTATCAGCCTTCATCAGCCAGGATAGCTTGACTCCAGTGGCGTAGTAAGCACGGGACCCACGTCTGGGCATACCCTTCCCACATAGGGCGAAATGCAAAACACACAAGATGATGGACGGAATGCTGCACATTGGCAAACATTCACCCCCAGTCACAGATCTGGGTTTAATCCATCGTTATTTTGCTTCACCACGCCACCCCAGTTCAGACATAGCCATATGCAAATCAGTCTTGACCCTGTGGCTCATGCGAACAGTCCAGACCGAACTGCCAAGCCATGTCTTCCCTGGACCGGAATCAAGCATCCTAGGACCGGTTTCAGGCTATCAGCCTTCATCAGCCAGGATAGCTTGACTCCAGTGGTGTAGTAAGCACGGGACCCACGTCTGGGCATACCCTTCCCACATAGGGCGAAATGCAAAACACACAAGATGATGGACGGAATGCTGCACATTGGCAAACATTCACCCCCAGTCACAGATCTGGGTTTAATCCATCGTTATTTTGCTTCACCACGCCACCCCAGTTCAGACATAGCCATATGCAAATCAGTCTTGACCCTGTGCCTCATGGGAACAGTCCAGACCGAACTGCCAAGCCATGTCTTCCCTGGACCGGAATCAAGCATCCTAGGACCGGTTTCAGGCTATCAGCCTTCATCAGCCAGGATAGCTTGACTCCAGTGGCGTAGTAAGCACGGGACCCACGTCTGGGCATACCCTTCCCACATAGGGCGAAATGCAAAACACACAAGATGATGGACGGAATGCTGCACATTAGCAAACATTCACCCCCAGTCACAGATCTGGGTTTAATCCATCGTTATTTTGCTTCACCACGCCACCCCAGTTCAGACATAGCCATATGCAAATCAGTCTTGACCCTGTGCCTCATGGGAACAGTCCAGACCGAACTGCCAAGCCATGTCTTCCCTGGACCGGAATCAAGCATCCTAGGACCGGTTTCAGGCTATCAGCCTTCATCAGCCAGGATAGCTTGACTCCAGTGGCGTAGTAAGCACGGGACCCACGTCTGGGCATACCCTTCCCACATAGGGCGAAATGCAAAACACACAAGATGATGGACGGAATGCTGCACATTGGCAAACATTCACCCCCAGTCACAGATCTGGGTTTAATCCATCGTTATTTTGCTTCATCACGCCACCCCAGTTCAGACATAGCCATATGCAAATCAGTCTTGACCCTGTGCCTCATGGGAACAGTCCAGACCGAACTGCCAAGCCATGTCCTCCCTGGACCGGAATCAAGCATACTAGGACCGGTTTCAGGCTATCAGCCTTCATCAGCCAGGATAGCTTGACTCCAGTGGCGTAGTAAGCACGGGACCCACGTCTGGGCATACCCTTCCCACATAGGGCGAAATGCAAAACACACAAGATGATGGACGGAATGCTGCACATTGGCAAACATTCACCCCCAGTCACAGATCTGGGTTTAATCCATCGTTATTTTGCTTCATCACGCCACCCCAGTTCAGACATAGCCATATGCAAATCAGTCTTGACCCTGTGCCTCATGGGAACAGTCCAGACCGAACTGCCAAGCCATGTCTTCCCTGGACAGGAATCAAGCATCCTAGGACCGGTTTCAGGCTATCAGCCTTCATCAGCCACGATAGCTTGACTCCAGTGGCGTAGTAAGCACGGGACCCACGTCTGGGCATACCCTTCCCACATAGGGCGAAATGCAAAACACACAAGATGATGGACGGAATGCTGCACATTGGCAAACATTCACCCCCAGTCACAGATCTGGGTTTAATCCATCGTTATTTTGCTTCACCACGCCACCCCAGTTCAGACATAGCCATATGCAAATCAGTCTTGACCCTGTGCCTCATGGGAACAGTCCAGACCGAACTGCCAAGCCATGTCTTCCCTGGACCGGAATCAAGCATCCTAGGACCGGTTTCAGGCTATCAGCCTTCATCAGCCAGGATAGCTTGACTCCAGTGGCGTAGTAAGCACGGGACCCACGTCTGGGCATACCCTTCCCACATAGGGCGAAATGCAAAACACACAAGATGATGGACGGAATGCTGCACATTGGCAAACATTCACCCCCAGTCACAGATCTGGGTTTAATCCATCGTTATTTTGCTTCACCACGCCACCCCAGTTCAGACATAGCCATATGCAAATCAGTCTTGACCCTGTGCCTCATGGGAACAGTCCAGACCGAACTGCCAAGCCATGTCTTCCCTGGACCGGAATCAAGCATCCTAGGACCGGTTTCAGGCTATCAGCCTTCATCAGCCAGGATAGCTTGACTCCAGTGGCGTAGTAAGCACGGGACCCACGTCTGGGCATACCCTTCCCACATAGGGCAAAATGCAAAACACACAAGATGATGGACGGAATGCTGCACATTGGCAAACATTCACCCCCAGTCACAGATCTGGGTTTAATCCATCGTTATTTTGCTTCACCACGCCACCCCAGTTCAGACATAGCCATATGCAAATCAGTCTTGACCCTGTGCCTCATGGGAACAGTCCAGACCGAACTGCCAAGCCATGTCTTCCCTGGACCGGAATCAAGCATCCTAGGACCGGTTTCAGGCTATCAGCCTTCATCAGCCAGGATAGCTTGACTCCAGTGGCGTAGTAAGCACGGGACCCACGTCTGGGCATACCCTTCCCACATAGGGCAAAATGCAAAACACACAAGATGATGGACGGAATGCTGCACATTGGCAAACATTCACCCCCAGTCACAGATCTGGGTTTAATCCATCGTTATTTTGCTTCACCACGCCACCCCAGTTCAGACATAGCCATATGCAAATCAGTCTTGACCCTGTGCCTCATGGGAACAGTCCAGACCGAACTGCCAAGCCATGTCTTCCCTGGACCGGAATCAAGCATCCTAGGACCGGTTTCAGGCTATCAGCCTTCATCAGCCAGGATAGCTTGACTCCAGTGGCGTAGTAAGCACGGGACCCACGTCTGGGCATACCCTTCCCACATAGGGCGAAATGCAAAACACACAAGATGATGGACGGAATGCTGCACATTGGCAAACATTCACCCCCAGTCACAGATCTGGGTTTAATCCATCGTTATTTTGCTTCACCACGCCACCCCAGTTCAGACATAGCCATATGCAAATCAGTCTTGACCCTGTGCCTCATGGGAACAGTCCAGACCGAACTGCCAAGCCATGTCTTCCCTGGACCGGAATCAAGCATCCTAGGACCGGTTTCAGGCTATCAGCCTTCATCAGCCAGGATAGCTTGACTCCAGTGGCGTAGTAAGCACGGGACCCACGTCTGGGCATACCCTTCCCACATAGGGCAAAATGCAAAACACACAAGATGATGGACGGAATGCTGCACATTGGCAAACATTCACCCCCAGTCACAGATCTGGGTTTAATCCATCGTTATTTTGCTTCATCACGCCACCCCAGTTCAGACATAGCCATATGCAAATCAGTCTTGACCCTGTGCCTCATGGGAACAGTCCAGACCGAACTGCCAAGCCATGTCTTCCCTGGACCGGAATCAAGCATCCTAGGACCGGTTTCAGGCTATCAGCCTTCATCAGCCAGGATAGCTTGACTCCAGTGGCGTAGTAAGCATGGGACCCACGTCTGGGCATACCCTTCCCACATAGGGCGAAATGCAAAACACACAAGATGATGGACGGAATGCTGCACATTGGCAAACATTCACCCCCAGTCACAGATCTGGGTTTAATCCATCGTTATTTTGCTTCACCACGCCACCCCAGTTCAGACATAGCCATATGCAAATCAGTCTTGACCCTGTGCCTCATGGGAACAGTCCAGACCGAACTGCCAAGCCATGTCTTCCCTGGACCGGAATCAAGCATCCTAGGACCGGTTTCAGGCTATCAGCCTTCATCAGCCAAAATAGCTTGACTCCAGTGGCGTAGTAAGCACGGGACCCACGTCTGGGCATACCCTTCCCACATAGGGCGAAATGCAAAACACACAAGATGATGGACGGAATGCTGCACATTGGCAAACATTCACCCCCAGTCACAGATCTGGGTTTAATCCATCGTTATTTTGCTTCACCACGCCACCCCAGTTCAGACATAGCCATATGCAAATCAGTCTTGACCCTGTGCCTCATGGGAACAGTCCAGACCGAACTGCCAAGCCATGTCTTCCCTGGACCGGAATCAAGCATCCTAGGACCGGTTTCAGGCTATCAGCCTTCATCAGCCAGGATAGCTTGACTCCAGTGGCGTAGTAAGCACGGGACCCACGTCTGGGCATACCCTTCCCACATAGGGCGAAATGCAAAACACACAAGATGATGGACGGAATGCTGCACATTGGCAAACATTCACCCCCAGTCACAGATCTGGGTTTAATCCATCGTTATTTTGCTTCACCACGCCACCCCAGTTCAGACATAGCCATTTCCATAGCCATTTTGGGATTTAGGCCCAGATCTCTGTACTGGGGGGAATGTATGACATTGTTCTGCATTCTGTCCATCAATTGTTGTTTTTGCATTTGTCACCCCGAGTGGGACGGGTATGCCCAGACGTGGGTCCCGTGCTCTCCATGCCACTGGAATCAAGCTATCCTGGCTGAAGAGGGGTGAAACCCCGAAGCCGGTCCTAGGATGCTTGTTTCCAGTCCAGGGAGGACCTGGCTTGGCAGTTCGGGCTGGACTGTTCCCATGAGGCACAGGGTCAAGACTGATTTGCATATGGCTGGGTTCAAACTGGAATGGCATGGTGAGCAAAAAAACGATGGATTTAGGCCCAGATCTCTGTACTGGGGGGAATGTATGACATTGTTCTGCATTCTGTCCATCAATTGTTGTTTTTGTATATATTCTTTACACATTTCCTCTAAGTTACACCTGACTGCTTTTTTGCCAAGCTACCAGAGAGTTAAGCACATATTTATTTAGTGATGTTTGTGGTCCAACCTCACAAGGACTGTGATTATTACTTGAGTGAAGCTCTTATCCTTCTTAACTAATAACCCAATTTCTTACAGTTATGAAACCTAGAGACATTGGGGAACCAATGGTGATGATGCTCATAAGAAACCCCTCATGTTTTATTACCCAGAATCTACTGAAAATGTCACAGCATGGGTATACGAATCATAGTTCTTCTATTTTGTATGCTACAAAATTCCAGAAATTCAGCATACAGCCAAAGTCGAAACATCTAATGTTCCAACATTTGCACCATTAAAAGCTGTACTTGAAATGAATGGATGGGCCTAATGCATGGGAGAGAAACAGGCCGAAATTGTAATCATGTGAAAGCCACGTTAACACTATTTTGACTTAAAATTATCACATATATAGCCTGTCCTGTAAGTTGCGTTATGTCCACCCATGCATGTGAGGTCCTGTTTTTTTGTTGGTAGAAGTGTAGGAACACTGTGTGGTGGAAGTTTCACTATTTTCCGAACATTCAGGAGTTTCCGTCACAGAAATTTGAGGAAATCCTTTTTTAACAAATGTTTGATTTATACAGACAATTCTGAATTAGAAAAAAAAGCAGCATCCCTGAAAACCAAACCACCCAGGACTTCCCCTGGTGTCAATTGCTCAGAAATGTTAGTGATTGATAGGTTTTCCTAGATGCTAAGGGATCCAGGCCCAGACTTGTGTTTCTGTGCCTTAGCAAGGATTTGGGTGCTGTTTGGATTTTTTCCGAGGAGAAGAATGAGTAGCTCAAGTTTGTGCCTGTGCCCCATAGAGGAGTCAGACACAGGATTTGTTTTGAGGTTAAAGAAAATCCAAACAGCATCTGACCCCTAGCTTGGACAACGATACTCTCCCAAAGTATTGGAATGTGAATGATATGTCTACAACTGAATCAAGATGTGACGAATGAAAGAAGAGGGACCAGGAAGAATCCAGGATTAGAATGGTAAGGAATAGAATAGAATTCTAATCCCTCTCCTTCCAATCACCATCTCGCGAGGTTGGCCTTAGCAGGCTGTGGTGGTGTCATCATTCATTGTCTCTATCAAACCAGAGTCTCTTTTTTTCCACCCCATGTGTGTCATGTTCTGCTTTTAATGATGGCTTCTTTCTTCGGATGTGCACCCCACCTAGACATCTCACGATCCTCATAGGAGCCCGGTCTCATCATCCTTCACTGTCCTTACCAGAGGCACCCTCCTTCCTGCGGCGTCCATGTTCATCTTACTCTTTTCGTATTCTGCCAGAGAAAGAGAGTTAGGCCAGCGCCCAGTCCCCGGGTATTGTTTTGCATGGGAGAAGAAATACCCCTACTCACAGCAGGCATTGTGCTATGCAGTGTGTACTGAAGGGGGGTAGCAATGAGTGTCTGTTTCCTTTGGAAGTTGTTACTGTCTCCTCTGTACACCTTTTAGCTTTTTCTTGCTAGCTATATTGTACAGTTGCTTCTTTCAAAAGCTGTTATGTGGCATGCCCTGGGCACCGTTACTGTACCCTGTCTCAGTTTGTATGTAACCTTTGCTTTGCTTCAATCCAATTATGTTAATTCATAACCACCAGAACTTTTTTTCCCTACTTGTTGCTTTGAATGCTTGCTTTATTGTCTTATCAAGGGATGCTTACCCTTTTCACCTAATAAAACCTAATTTCCAATCACTGCGTCCATCGTGTTGTTCCTCACCTGCACTTAAAGTCATAGTCATTGGTTGATAAGGTGGCTGAAAATATGATCCTACAGCTTGTGACTACACCGTCCGCCCCTTCGAAGCTACCATGTTGTAAGGAATTCACACACAAAAAGTATGTCCTCACTTTTAATGCATATTTTAAAATTGTTTGTTTTATATCACAAGCTTGAAAACCACTTGATGCATATTCTTTGACATCGCACTGCCACACCGAGACAGACAGGAACAGTCTGTGTAACACAACTCAGGGCATGACTTTTAATGCAGCGGGTTGATTATGATGATCACTTTGTATTTCCCAATGTTAAATGCAGGTTCCAGCATGTGTGGGACATATTGCATGGCTTATGCGCGCCTCATGGGCAGTGCCTATGTTCCATGTTAACCATTGCTTCCATGTAACCATAATGCCTCTCATTTTGTATATACAACAGAACATTCACAAGAGGTGATACAGTTTTTTTGTAATTCATGATCAGTTATAAGAGCACCGCATTTCTTAGCGCGCATGCGGGACCGGTCCTGGCAAAAGCTATATTGACCTAATGGGCACTTATTTGAAATGGCTCAAACATGTAGACCAAGACTAAGAATATGTGAGACCACTCACGACTCTTAAACATCCACCACTGTTTTTAAAACTTGTCCAATGTTTCTATTACTAAAACACACCTTAAAGCCCTGGTGACCTTGAAACAATTTTTACCCACCTTTTGTCACTTGAGTTCCTCAAACAAAAACCTGCTCTGCCCTAACTTAGGTGTTGTAGCACAACCCGATGCACTCAGTGTCCCGGGAGGGAACCCCATGATGAAGCATGCTACCAACTAGTGTTGGTGGATGAAGGTTCTTTTAAAAACACTTAGGGTTCTCTTTTCTCTTGAGCAAGGGAGGTCTCAGTATTTAGTTTACTGTGGTAGCGAGCTCTTTCTTACTATTAGAGCGTATTTTAAAACTGGCCAAGATATTATGTAAAACATTAAATGAATTGTTGTTGCTATCTATAGATGCAGATTGTTGTTGGGGATTTCTGATCCACTGGTTAATTCAAACTAGAATCAGTTTAAATGTTAGGTATTGTATCTCCCTCAATCTGTCCCATAATTTATCTCCACCAAGAGCATGCACATTTACCTTACATGTGATATGTTTCAAGACAATATGTAGGTAAATAAAAATGCACACTACCCATAATCCCAATCATGGGTGGCTATCCCTACACTGGAGTCTTACAGTACTATATTTGGGCTTAAAATACGCTCAAGTTGGTGAGTTCTGGAGACTTGATTTATTTTTGGCTAGGCTGTCTTCTTTTCTGTGTTTATTTTTGTGGAAGTCAGTGTGTGTTCTCAGTTTTTTCAAAATGTTTTGAAATCAGTGCTTCTAGGTGTTTACTCAGCTGCCTAACAACCAACATGGACAAAAAACTATGGGGGATATTCTCAAGAACGTGTGATAATTATCGCAAAATTAGCTTAACGCAACTTTGCACATCGCAGTCTATCGAGGGAAAATACCGCTGTGTTAACGTTGTATTCTCAACCTGGCGGCACCATGCGATAGTCTCACGACAACGCGCCCAATGACTGCGTCAAAATTAACGCGACGCCGAAAAAACGCGAAACACGAACGCGAAAAAAGTCGCGATGTGGCCAACCGCGATAAAAAAAGCTGCGATAACTAGCGACAGGCCTGCAATTTCCACGCGTCATGCGGGACAAAGCACTACAAAAGCACCGAAAAACCCAAACAAAAGAATTAAAACTGAGTAGCACCATGGAGGAAGCCGGAGCAAGTACAGAGGACGACCAGAACCCCACAAGCCCCCAGGAGGACCAGCCTGGGACCTCGGGGTCACGGAAGGGCAAGGAGAAGAAGACGAGGAAGACGAAGTTCAGTCCACAGGAAAACAGGATCATCATCACGGAGGTGATAGAACACCACCAACAACTTTACGTCACCCCCAACGTGTCATTGGCAAATAAAAATGCAATTTGGCAGTCCATCCTGGACAAGGTGAATGCAGTCGGAGTGAGGAGGAGGACAATTGGAGAGGTCAAGAGGTGCTGGAATGATGCAAAGCGCAAAACCAAGAAGAAACTCGCTGACAACCATCAGGCAGCAATGCAGACTGGAGGTGGGAGTCCAGCGGAACACCAGGAGCTGGATGAGATGGAGGAAATGGTGGCCACAGCCATCAGTGGGGAGACGGTGGCAGGAGTTGGGGGTCCGGACACTGTTCGACATGACCTGACACAACAGCACCAGGGTGAGTACCGAACAGGGACTGGGGGGACGGGGGGAGAAGGCACAATGGCACACATGCACAATTAAGCAGAGCACACTGCACACCCACAATGACTCTGGATCATGTCCCTGATCCCCTTGGCACACTGCAGCACACATACAAACAGCAAGTAGGCCCCCGTCCACTATGGGCACATAGGGGTCCCTCCCCACACAGCACCAAGCCCACAACCAACCCATGCACACGTGTCTAAACCAGCAAAGCTGCGTGTCTGTGAGCCACACTGACAATGCAAGTGAGACCGCATGACGAACAGCATGGCTGCAGTCCAATCATCCTGACATGGTGCACGCCACGACACTGAGGTGGCTGAGTGTGGAACACATCCGTAAAGGAGCAGGTCACACTTTGACACATCCACGTGCACAAACAACCCCTGACGTCAACAACACATCTGCGGATAAACCATGCCCAAGAGTCCAAAATACGAACTCGAGTGAAAATTAGCCAAGTCTGCAACATCTCAGCACTGTAGAAGCACAGAAGACAAAGGCACACCGCCTCAAAAAGGGCTAAGGGGCAGCAAAATCACAGCTGCAGGGGTGACTCTCCCACAATGCAGCAAACACACATAGCAATAACAGCACATCAACATTGACGACAATGTGGTACAAAGTGCAACACTTTCAATACAGAACAGAGGACACAACTGGTCCCGCTTGTGCGTAGAAACTGGCCAAACACATCTGGCATAGCAGGAAACTGTGAGATGATAATGTACGTGTACAACCTCACATCCGTGATGTAGTTCAAATGTCCACTGTCCCGCATCACATAGTCAGCTCCTCCCAAACAGTCACAATGTACATTGTCATGCAGTCTGTATGTAAACTTGAACAATGCACCAACATACATGTCAACACAATGTTAAAATGCATCTCCCCTTCACAGTGCAGAGGGACAATCAACACCTCCTGCAGAGCAGACCAGACAACTCAGCAGTGATGATGAAGAGGACCTCCACACCTTCGACACCGATGCCCTACAACAGCTCATGGACAGCTACTGCAACCCACCTCCAGGAGCAGGGCAGCCCAGCGGCATCGAGGAGACCCTACCCCCTGCACAGACCACACAGCAGGAAGCACCCACCACTACGGCTGGCTCCCAGCACCTCACCGAAGAACACATCGCATTCCAAGGCCATGTGTTAGACTGCCAGAAGGAGGTGGCTGAACATGTGCGGGTGGGGTTCGACCTCATGGCAGCCAAACTAGATGACATACATGGGTGTCTAAGTCCCATCAGGGACCACTTACACTCCCTAACGGACACCCACAGTACGCTCCATGATGTCCAACAATCCATGCCCGACATCGCTGGAGTCATGACTCTGAGAGGAGAACAACTGCCTAGTCAGAGTGGCCTCAGCGATGTCAGCCGAGAGTTGGCACAGGTGCTGAGGATAATGGAGAACATGGAGCGGATGCATGCAGAAAGAATGTCTGCAACGGATGCACACCAGCGAAAAGTTGTTGGGATCCTCCATGCCCTGCAGATCCTCATCATCGCATTGCTGCCACCAAGGCAGTCGCGGATGAATGCTGATGGTCCCTCTACACACACATCTCCGGCCCCCGATGTGTCAGTGGCACACAGTGCTGCAGACCAAACATCAGTACCCACATGTCAGACAGATGACATAGAGGACGAAGATGCGGGTGATTCCACCTTTGCAGTAAGAAGGAGCCAGTAGCATTCTTCTCCACCATATGCCCTGTTTCAGCTTGGTTCTGCCCTCTGCATCATGCCCTGTAACAACACCTCCCACTGTCCCCCGAAACACTCTGCAACACTCACCTTGGACCTCGACATGGACTGCCATATTTTGTTTGCTTACCAATGACACAGCAATCAGACTGCGGACTGTACTCTTCCTCCTCCTATGAACTTGTCAATCCCTGGATGACTCTGGCTGGCCCTCCAATGGGCTACAATGTAATGTGGGGTTTGCATGGCCATGTACTGCTCCAGCTCCGACACTCCACCGAATGTGAATAAATCATTCAAATTCACACAGATGTGTCATGTCCATAATCGATCAAGTATGAAAGTATGGATGAATGTAAGGACATTGATTGCCCAAAAAGGTACACCCTGGCAAATGAAAGCAATGCACATGTCTGACCGTGACACACATAGGAAGTGAGATGACTGGGAATGTGTGCACTAGCTGTGGCCTCATTGCTCTGAAACAACAATTGCGCAAAACCTCAGCTTTGCCCCACGCAATGTCAGAAATAGGGGTGGGTATGAGATGTCAAAGTCGTTGGCAGGCCTAAAGTAGTTTCCACCATCACATTTGACAACAGAACATCTCTTCGCATACCTACTCACACACAACTGGGTGGACATAGCCTGTAGTGATGGATCACATTGATCCACATGGCAAGAATATGGACACCATACTCACATTGCTGAAGACACGTAAGAGCACAGGTCTATCAGCAACTATCCCAACCACTATGTCTGGCACACAGAGGTGGAGCTGGCAATAGGGACTCACCCCTAAGTGAAATGCGTCAGTCAGTCCCTCCCTGTGTACGGACAATGCTCATTGAGGCACACGATTTGTAATTTTAATCAACACTCATCACAGTTGAACACTAGTGAAGTTGCGTAGACTTTATTGGCATGTGCATGTCAGTACGGGCAAGACAAGGGCCACAACATGCAGAACAATGCATCAGACAATAACAGGCAGCATTCGGACACAGTACAGTTCCACGTGACAGGCGTTGTGCATGCGCCCGGGATGTTCTGCCATTGCGTTGGTGGCTCTCGTAGAACCGGCACTCTTCTGACCTGCGGCAGTTTTGTGGATGATATGCCACAGCTCGGAGTAATGAGTCGTATGTGTGTTCAACGTTTGGACGTATGGGTTGTTGTGTACGTAAGTGTCAAGGGCATTCCATGCAAGAGTACCTCGAGCAAGAACTTCTGTGTGTGGGGTGTGGATACGTTGGTCTTTCATTTGCGCTGTGTGTAGTGTGGGAGTCGTCATCATCTGATATGGTATCTCTCTCAGGGGGTGCCTGCTGCATGCAAGACCAAGGTCGGAGGTGCAGATGTCCTTCTGCCTTCTGTATTGAGACAAAGGAGCTTTCATCCCTAATGTTAGTCTGACTACTGCTTGCATTCTGGAAATGTGATGTGGCTTTCGCGCTGCAATTGAGGCTAGGCCTTAGGCTTATGGTGCACCAATGGTGATACACACACAACAGTTGGCATGCATGAGCCAAGAGCCCGAGCACCCTTGTGCTCCTTGTACAATCCCTTTGTGCGTGGGCGCCCTCCGGGTGCATGCAACATTGTCGATTGCGGGCCGTGTGGCGCAGACACTGCAACAGAGACACACGCATCAGTTGGTTTCCTGTCCAGCCCAGAAATGAACCACGCCCAGAGCCCAGGGATAATGATTCACACCCCTATGCTGTACTTGCGTACGCCGGCTCAGTCCACCCCTCTTACGTATTAAGGGGGGATGACAAAGCTACATCTCCAAGGTCTTACCCACTGCCTGTGGTGACATGGTTGCGTCCGCTGTACACAGCACAAGACTCAATCAGACAGGGTCCATGAGTTGTGGTGCACTGAGTTAGTGGCACCTGAAGAGCTGAGCAGGGTATCAAGCTGATGATGGCATCCAAGACAGGTGTGAGCAACTCTGGTAGTCTGGTTGTAAGACTCTTCCGACTCTGGCAGTTGTTGGTTGGAGGTGGTCCTGGCGGTGGTGGCGTGTGCAGCCAGCGGTGATGCGTCGTCCAGACAGGTCAGGACTCGATTTGATGTGTGAGCCCTGGTGGACCGCAGTTGAGGCCGGAGACAGCGGTCAGTGCAGGACCACAGACACATGGCGTTGATGACCCCCAGGCCATCGACTCAGAGGCCATCCAATATTCAATCTGACAGGGTCCCGGACTTGAGCTGCACAGAGTTAGTGGCCTGGATGCATTGCGGCCGGCACAGGCACACCGCCACGGGACGGTGACTTGCGGTGCACTGAGGTGGGCCACGAGAGCTGAGCGGGTCCTCGTCGATGTCGAAGGTGAATGCCGTGGAGTGTTCCGGTGGACAGTGGAAGGTGTTCTTCCAGGGCATGATGCAGAGGGCAGAACCAAGCAGAAACAGGCAATATGGAGGCGATGAATGCTACAGACTCATGTTTAACACCAAGTCAGTACCAGCCACATGATGATGGAGACAACACCCAGGCCATTGACTGAGACACCACCAAAGTTCAAGCAGAGAGTGTCCATGAAATTTGTGGCACAGAGTTAGTGGCACCAGAGCTGTAAGGGGATGCAGTCTGCGATGAGGCCTGTACAATGGTATAAACTCTGCCATAAATAAATCAAGGCTCAGTTCCAAATGTGTGACCTACTTGACCGCAGTGTAGGCCGGAGGTAGCGGTCAGCAGGGGCCCACAGCCACGTGTCGTAGGCTTGCGATGCACAGAGTTAGTGGCACCAGAGCAGTTGTTGGTACTGTTCGATCACCTCCATGATGATGATCCTTTTTCACTCCGGACTGAATCGCGTCTTCCTCTTACTCCTCTCCTTGCGTACAGTGATATGCACTCGGCCATTGAATAATCAAGATTCAGTTCCAAATGTATGAGCTACTGGACCGCGGTGTAGTCCGGAGGCAGCGGTGGAGTACGTCAACGAGAAAGGAGTGCTGGGGGCCTGTGTCGCGGAGGCCGTGATGGTCTGAGGAGGCTGCCAAGGTCGCGGACCTAGGGCTTGGAGCTTGCACCGGCACGTGGTGGGCCCTCTTTGACACACGCCAGTGTCGGCAGGTGAGCCGTGAGGCCTGGATGCGCAGGAGCGGCCAAGACTGGTCAGGGGACCAGCGGCCTGGGGTGCAGCAGGCACACAGGATCGCAGGCACCGCCGCTCACGGCGTCGGCCTCATGGTGGGCTGAGAGGCGCCGCTCTGGCAGACACGTTGGCCATTCCGGAAGAGAACCATGCCCGGCGCTACATGCTTTTTCTTCACACCCCTACGCTGGCCTGGCGTACGCCGGGCCAGCCCACTCCGCTCACGCTTACAGGGTGGGACGTAACAAGCTACATTTCTGAGATCTTCCCCACTGCCTGGGGTGACATGGTTGCGTCCACTGTCCTTTACACTCCAGATACCAGCAGTATTTGTCGACATGGACATGTTTGTGGTATGCATACTGCAGTCTGGCCAGCACATCCACGCCACACTTGGCATTGTGCACATTCTCATTCATGGGTCACTTGCCTCCTTCGCACATGCCTGGTTCCCACCTCTCACCACATTCTGCTATTGTGTGGCTGAGGTGCCATGCCATTCATGGCTTGTGTACATGGCTGGCCCAGGTTACCACAGTAAGTTGTGCTGTTGTGTCTGGTACGTGGGCATGTTGTTTGGCATGTTGTATATGGGTTTGTAACGTGTGCATTCCCAGAGTCATGAGTTGCATGACTGTGGAGTTGAGGTGTGTGGTGTGTTCATTTGGTACTTACCAACGAGCAATGTATTCCCATGGGTGCCATCCTGAAAGCGCTGGTTGATGGTGGACTGTCGGAAGATGAAGGAATCATGCACACTGCCTGGGTAGTTGGCGATGACATTGGTGAGGAGTCCCAGGTGGTCCACTATTGCCTGCACATTGATGGAATGCATGTGCTTCCTGTTGCGGCAATTGTGTGCAGTGGCAGCAGGGGGCACGAGGAGTACATGTGTGCAGTTGATTGCCCCCAACACGTGCGGGAAGACAGCTATGGCGTAGAAGCCTTGCTTGGTCTCCAGCTGTTCCTGCGCAGTGTGTGGGAAGTAAAGGTGCTGGGGTACCAAGCAGATGATGGCATCCTAGACAGGTGTGAGGAACTTGGATAGGGCTGGCTGTGAGACTCCTCCGACTCTGTCAGTTGTTGGTTGGAAGGTACCAGAGGCCAACAGGTGCAGCACAGCCAGCAGCTTTGTCTGCGGAGGGATGTTGGTTGTCCGCTGTGTTGGTACCGTCAGCCTGTGGGCAATGATGGTCAGGATGCGGAGGATGGTTGTCCTTTTGAGCCTGTAGTGGGCAATGACATCCTCTGGTGTTGAGTCTGTGGGGCTGGTGCGTTTTCTGAAGGTCCGCTGTCTTTGTCTGCGCTGCCTCTGTGGTAGTCCGGGGGGGGGAGGTCCGGGGGGGTGGCGGGCCTGGGTGTGGTGGCGGTGGGTGTTGTGGCCCTCTTGGGGCTCCGAGCTGCATGATCAGTAGCTCCATGGCATCTCTTGTTCTTCAGGTGTGGCTCTGGTCTGGCCTCCCCTTTGTGGTGCAGGTTGTCGTCCGACTTAACACCAGGTAGGAGCAGGTGTTAAATCCCTGCTGCTAACGCGCCTTATCTCCTGTTTTGGGATCTTATCGCCGATCTGGCTGGTCGTAGAGAATATTGCGAAGTGGTGTTTTCGCGGCTTTTTGCACAGGAATGCCTACTCTGCATCTCATTAGCGTTAGTTGCCGGTGTCATCCGTGGCGATGTTTTTTGCGGCTGCTATCGCAGGAAAACTGGCGATATCGGCTGTTAGCACCAGCTTGTGAATGGTGCGATAAATATATCGCCACTTTGGCTGTGATAAAGTGCCAATAACTCGGCGATAGGCCCTTGAGAATATGCCCCTATGTTTATCCAGCATTTAAAAAACACGCTGTTTGCAGTGATTGTTATAAAGCACATATCTCATTTAAAGGAGAAGTAGTGCAAGGTATGTAGTGTCTTCCCATTGGCAATGTGTCCCATGGACTTATGATAGACAGTTTTAAGCACAGAAAGTCTGCTTAGTGTACTCTCACTCGCAGTCACTTCTCATCACCCACTCTCACATCTCTTTACCTCTCACACTCACTCTGTGAGGACTCTGTCTGGTTTAGAGGATTATTAATGGTTTTAAAAGTAGGAGGGCTATATCCAAATGTTTTAATGCACACATTTCTGGACACAATTGAAGGTCATTCACTTGCTCCGTACTGAATATTATCACATTGCAGGGGCAATAGCATTGACAACAGCCTAGTACCTTCTGAAACCTTGAAATTTTGTAATTACACCAAATAAATTTATAGACATGAATTTTACAGCACCTGAAATTTGATGATTTAAGCATAGACATCACTGCTTTCTGCAATCGTTTCTACATTAAGAAGGTCCTGCAGTTATATGGCCATTCATAGCTGCCAGGTCAGTCCTGACCTTTTAACAGACATCACATTATATTCTGGGAATTTAAATTCCGCTGTTAACATTCTAATTTCAGGCTCAAACTTCCCAGCAGTGAAGTGCAGTTGGGTAGAAAGCCATGCTTAGCTGATCACACTTCACAATATGACACCTTGCAGTTATGAATTTTGTTGGTATGTGAAAAGTCTTGTGTCGTGTTATCACCACTATCCATTGTGCATGGTGACAGTACTCTTTTTATTAAACCTATTGAATGTTTAAGTTCTGGGGTGTTTGGAGGTTGACATGCTATCAATACTGATGTGTTTAAAAGGGGCTGATTCATCAAAGAGTTTACCTATTATGTGTCTGGGGGTAAATGTGATAGTGCATGTTGGCCAATACTCATATGAGCTAGTTATTTCATCAATCAATGAAGGAAAAAAACACCACCAAAAAATCAAATATGATTTTAATTTTCACAGATTCTCTACAGTGTAATATAATTTGATCAAACCAAAACATACTTCCACACCCTGCATCTTTACCCAACAACACAAACTGGAGGAAACAATAGGAAGAGGAAACAATATTTTAGTGTTATACCTTTACAACAAATTTCAAGTAGAATGATTTAAGAGCAGTCTTTCTCGCTGCTACCTTGTTTAACAAAGTTATATTGTGTTGGGCCCTTCAGGAAGATATAAAATGACTCATTCTCTCTCACTTTTCTTTCTTTGAATGCCATTTAATTTCTGGCTGTGCAGGTGTTGAGCAGTGTTTATATGTTACACTGATGAGACTTGTTCCTTCTCCGTAGGGTTTTATCAGTTATTATAGGTTTCAACCTAAAAGAGGATGGCCTATTTATGGCACAGTTTCCTGCTTGTAAATAGATAAGCATATTGTTTGTGACTTAGGGGCACATGCATCAAAGCTTTTTGCGATCGCAAACGGTGCGATTCACAAAAATCGGCCGTTTGCGATCGCAAAATGGGCATTTGCGATGCATGAAACAATTTGGCATGCTCAATTTCAGTAATCGCAATTTTTTGCAATTTCCCAAATTGCGATTGCATTTAAGGAAGCCATTCCTTAATTGCGTCTCGCAATTTGTGAGTCGCAATTAAGGAATGTATAGGAATCGCTATTTTTATAGCGATTCCTACATGCATAGGCTTTTGCGAGTCCTTAATTGCGATTCCTTAAGAATCACAATTAAGGACTCGCTAAATCCTACCTTGATGCATGTGCCTGATAGTCCTTATGTCTAGATCTAAACAGCCAGAAAAAAAGAAAGTTACTAAACACTCTTTATGTAATGGACCACAACTATATCAAATGTGGCTCAACGTGTAAATGCAAGAAACCAGAAGGTGAATTTTAGGTTTTAATGTCTGGAGAGTGCTGGTAAAAGGAGAAAGTTGCATGCACGTACATTTGGGTCCATGTGTTTGTTTCTTTGAGCTGTCTTTGGAATCCCAGATGCACCTTTATTTCTTTACACCAGCTGTACTGTGTTAAGGAAAAAAATGCACCCTTAGAGTTCTGTTTCACATGGATTTAAAAAAAATGCAGCTTGATATTTGTTTATTTGTACAGACATTTTTTTTAAACGCAAGGATAGCCTTGCACTGATTATAGGTCAACCTGTTGTTTGCTGGGTTTCCCCTTTTCCTGCTTCTATGCAATTGCATACTCAGTGACACAATCTGGCTATATTTCCTCAACAGTGTTTATGTCCTCTTACAAGTGTTAACTAGCAGTAAAAAAGCATCTTGCATTTTCTTTAACCTTGTTTTCCTTGCAACTGTGAAAATTCCGACAATCTTTTTTCTCTCTTAGAATTCTAAGGGGCCAAACGTCATGATTCTAATGTGAAATTCCACAAACTATGGCTAGTTATTGTAGTATTTATCAGAATTGTGGAAAGTTTGTGCAAGAATAATTTTGCAAATTTGCGCTCTCTACTTGTTTCCATAGTTTAAACAAATTAAGTGTTTGTCTAGCAGTCAGTAGTTAGAGACTTATCCTTGTTTAATGCAGATAATTAATTGGCACATTTAAACAGCTACATTTTGCCTGTTTTAATATTTGTGCCATCATAGAGCATGGGTGATGGTTTATTAAATCACATTTTTATTTTATGATATTTGTCTTCTAGATGTAAATTGAATGGGAGAGCACTAAGAAAAACCCACTGTTTTCCTGGCTTACAAGTATAGCCTCCACTTTCATCGAATGGCCACCATGATCATGCTCACACGCTTTAACATCTCTACACATCCACTCTGAATATGTGCACTACAATTCTAGATCGCACTTAACCTACGCATGTATGAGCTAGATCAAACCCACTTTGAAATTTCTCTACCGACTCTGATTTGATGCCATGAGTATATTCAAAGTCGCCTGCACCTTCTATAAAGTGTACTAGAGGAAAGGACTAACGCCAGATGTACTAACATTAGGAATAGTGATTTCATAATTGCAATTTGGAAATTGATATTTCTATTATACAAAACCTTTTGGACCACATGTACAAAACTGTGAAATAGTGAGTACCTAATTGCGATTTACTGCAAATTGTAATTAGGAAATCGCTATTTCAAATGTATGAAACTCTTTTGAGTGTCATTTGTGATTCCCAGTGGGTTGCAAATAGGCCTACCTCATGAATATTAATGAGGTAGGTCTCGGTTTGCTTCCCATTGTGAATCGCAAAAATCACAGGAATGGTGACCTGCTGGGGTCAGCAGACCACCATGTCTATGATTGCTTTTGAATACAGCAGTCTTTTTTTTTAATGCAGCCCATTTTCCTTAAACAAAAACGGAATGCGTTTAAAAACAAAATGAAAAGATTTCTTTCATTTTTTAAGAGCAGGCAGTGGTCCGTGGGACCACTGCCTGCTCTTAAAAAGTGCTTTTACAAACATTCAGAAAGGGGAAGGGGTCCCTAGGGAACCCCTTCCCATTTGCAAATGGGTTACCACCAATTTGAATTTGGCTGTATATTGCAAATGTTTTGGGACCGCATTTCGGTCATAAAACATTCACACATTCCACTGCGATTCGATATTAGGAAGGGATGCCCTAAACATGCTCCTTCCTAATACTGAATCGCAAACCCAATTTTCAATTTGGTAATAGGTTACCGAATTGCACATATGGCTTTCTACATCCCAAAAAGCCTTTATGCATTCGCATATGGGCCGATGTTGCAAATCGGCCTTTTTGCAACTGGCAAAAAAGCTTTTACATTTGGCCCTTTATTTCTAAATAGTGATTCCTTGTAGATTGCAAATTCGACCTACCTCATGAATATTAATGAGGTAGGTCAGGATGTGTGACCCATTAGGTATAGGCGCCATCACAGGGATGGTTGCCTGCTTGAGTCAGCAGTCTACCATGATTGTGATTGCTTTTTAATAAAGCAATCTTTTTAGATCGAGCTTTTGACCTCTTGTATATACTTTAGTACATAATTCTGTGCGGGCTTAAACTTCTCCCACTGCTTTTCATTTGTTTGTTTCAGTGTCCTTTAAAAATCCTTGCTTGCTAATGGTCATTACTGCCAATTGAGTAGTGACCAAGTATGGTATTGTTACACTTTTGTTGTTTATCAATTGTTTGGAGAACTATTTTATGACTTCTTTAGTGCTCATGTTCCACAGTGGGTGACTGTTCAACATCTGGCCGTATCTTCCCTCCCGCCCCCTCCTTCACATCACGAGGCCTCAGACAGAGATGCTCACCTTTCTTTTGTTCTACACAGCGCGGTTCCCCACCTATTAGACGCACCTCTGCTATTGGCTCACTACCTCTAATATATACAGGTTCTCTAAGAGAGGGGTGTTTTCATTTTTGCAAGCTCTTCCATTCCAAGATGGCCACTAACTGGATGATACGTACACTCTACATGAACACTCCTAAGGCAGACATCACATGAGACTCTATAGCAACTTCCTCCATTTTCAGCGGCTGTTGTGTTTTAACCACATCATTGTGGAAATAGGTCGCTTGCAAGCCTACATCGGATTTCGGGGAGAAAACCATATTAGATTTAGCTAACGCACACAGGTAAACTGCCTCAGGCACATCTTATTGTGTGTTTAAATGTGGCAGAGGGAGCAGCGATTGCCTGCATGAAAAGGTTTGATAGAGTGCGGCATGGTCAGGAACATAAGGAAAGCCGTTGGGTTGTGACTGCTCTTATCGCTTCACGCGCAGGATCTTGAGAAGGTAGTGCTGGGTTTGTGGTTCTGATTATGAAACAACCCAGCTGACTACTAACATTTATCTTTAGGTGTGTGTGTTTTTGACGATGGTACCCGAGGGTACCAGCCGGCCGTAGTACATAGCTATGGTTAGTGTCAGGAGCATGGCGAGTTGGTGAACGGATGTCTAAGCTGTGCGAGGTCCGTTGTCTTGTACGAATGCTTGAGGTTGGAACGTACTTATATATTCTTTATTTCCATTGGTAGTATTGGTGGTTGATGTGCCGTACTCACCCAGGGCGCTTATGGTCGCTTTTGATTTGATTATTTGCCCAGTTTATTTTCTGACATGGAACGATTAGATTTTAGATGGCACACATTCGACCAAGCCGCTGCTGATCTGTGGCAATTCATTGCATCACAGCTTCATGACCTGTATGTTGTCTCAGTTCAAATAACAAGTATTACAGATGCACTAAAGATATTCAAGAGTGTCTGCCTGCAACTTTACAGGTTGTGACTTACTTCTTGTGCAACCTGTGTTGCAAGGTCTCCAAACTACCCAAAGTTGTATGAACTGTTCAACTTCGTCAAACTTGTAATTGGGATCAATGGCATTATGGGCCTGCTGTGTTCTCAGATAATTTTGGATTTGCCGCACTTGCCACATAATCCAGCATCTGCTCCATAATTAGCTCAAACAGATCAAAAATTAGTGAAGACGCTGCAACACATCTTACCCTCAATGGAAGAACCTCTGTTGTGTAGTTCCTAGGAACCCCCAGGACCTGCACGTTTTGCATGACCTAAACTGAGGGCTTGGTGACCAAACTGATTCCGGACACCCCCACATGATATGTCAGCCGTTAGACCAGCTAGCTCAACAGTGCCACCTCCACCCCCCTGTACCTTAGAGTGGTGTAGGTAGTTTCTGGAAACCACTGAACATGACAACCCTGATTCCTCAGGGATCGTAGAAAACAGTACAGTACTTTTCGCTCAATAACTCGTGCTTACATATTCTCTGAAAATACACAGGATGGAGATTAGGACGTTTCAATAAGTATTTATTGGTCCAGCTTCAGTCTTGTGTAAAACATATTTGCTGCGACAATCAGGAGACAGAAGCATACGAAAGAAATTGCAAGTACTAATATAGTAAACAGTAGATACATTTCTACCATAGTGCTAAGAAGATGAACATATACAGTTCAGATAAGACAGTAGCATTTGCATACTCCTATAATGCGTGCCCTAAGTAATTTGCCTAAATGTACCTAGCCTGGATACGTAGGTGTAGCATGTATATGTGTGTAGATATATATATGTATATGTGTGTAGATATATATATATATATGTAGATATATATATATATATATATATATATGTAGATATATATATATATATATATATATATATATATATATGTAGATATATGTAGATATATGTAGATATATATATATATATATATATATTCACTGAAAAAACCGTAGGTTTCAGACATGTTATAGTTAGGAATTAGCCTTTAAAAAACCTTTGAAATTCACTGAAAAAACCATAGGTTTCAGATATGTTATAGTTACAAATTAGCATTTAAAAAACCTTTGAAATTCACTGAAAAAACCATAGGTTTTAGGGACAGTTATAGTTAGTTGGACATTTCACTCGTACAAAACCCGTGAAATTCCCCCGTTATAGTTAGTTCAGCTAACTATAACTCGCGCCCCGCAATGCACTGCTGATGACGTCACATATTACATCACTCATGACATGGTCAGTGACATCACTGATGACATCACTGATGACATCTCAAATGACATCACTGATGACATCATCCAGTGACTGTGTGTTTCTGTAAAGTTGAAATATTTTTAATATATATAGGAAAAGACGTATTGAAGAATGAGTGGGTGTGTAAGTGTCTGTATGGATGATTTAGTAGGTGCGTGACTGACTCTATAAGTGAGTGATTTAACGTATCTTACTGAATGCATGGGTTAGTGACTAAACTGGGTGAATGTCTGTATCCGTCTGTCTGTTGCTGTGTAAGTGGCTGCATGGGTTTGTGAATAGCTACATGAGTGTCTATATGAGTTATTGATTGGTTGTCTGAGTATCTGTATGGGTGCCTGAGTGTTTGTGTGGGTGGGGTGTGTGCGACTCTGTGCATAGATGTGTGAGTGGGTGATTCACTGGGTGGATGGTTTCAAGAGTGCATCTGTGATAGACTGTATGGGTGGGTAAGTGTGTGTAAGAGTGTGTTAGTGAGTGAATGTATGTCCCAGTGGTACATGTGTGAGTAACTACATATGTGAAAGCCAGTATATATGTGTGTTGGAGTATATAAATAGCTATAAGCGAGAGTGAGTGATTGTGATAGTGGCTGTATGGATGAGTGTGTGCTTGTATCAGTGATTGTATAAGAGCGTAACAATGTGCTAGTATTTGTATGATTAAGTGAGCTGGTGTGTGTATAACTGTATAGGTGAGTAAATGGTAGTGTGTTTAATTATTTGCATGACTGACTAGGTGTGTGAGTACCTCTATGGATGAGTGGCGGTGTTTGAGTGTCTATATAGGAGTATGAGTGCATATGATAGTCCTGTACTGAGTGACCGTAAGTATGAGTGACTGTACGGGTGAGTGAGTGGATGTGTGCGTAGACCTAAGAATCAGTGAGTGGGTATGTAGTTATTGGTGTTGGAGTGTCTATGGTTTTGCGAATGGCAGTCTGTAATTTAGAGTGGGTGTATCAAAGGTTATATTAGGGTGTGAGGAGGTGCATGAGATTATCACGTGGATGATGTCATCAGTGATGTCATTTGAGATGTCATCAGTGATGTCATCAGTGATGTCACTGACCATGTCATGAGTGATGTAATATGTGACGTCATCAGCAGTGCATTGCGGGGCGCGAGTTATAGTTAGCTGAACTAACTATAACGGGGAATTTCACGGGTTTTGTACGAGTGAAATGTCCAACTAACTATAACTGTCCCTAAAACCTATGGTTTTTTCAGTGAATTTCAAAGGTTTTTAAATGCTAATTCCTAACTATAACATGTCTGAAACCTACGTTTTTTTCAGTGAATTTCAAAGGTTTTGTAAATGACAATTTTTAAATGTATTAATTGTTATATTAATTTTTTTCATACTGATTTATTACATTTTTAGATTTTTTTTTTACATATTTTATTTTTTAAATTACATTGTAATTACATTATACATTACATTACAAAAATACTTTCTCAGAATGAATTACTTTAGTTTAAATACTTTGCACATAGGCAATAGACTTTTAAGTACAGTAGTTACAGTTGTTGCAATGGGCACCACATTTTCAAACACAATGCAACATTCAGCTCAATGTGAATTTCTAGTTAAATGCAATTAGTTACTTTATGGATTACTTTTCTAACCACAGGACTGGATCCTAGATTCAGTCCTGGTACATCTCCTGTAAACAGTTGAGTAAAAGCGTTTTGGTTACAGTCGTGATTTTTAAGGAATATTATTGTATTTTAAAAGTTGACAGAAACTTTTTCTCATAGAATCACCAATGTTATCCTATGGAAGGAAATTCACTTAGCAGGTAAAAACTGTTATTGTTACTTTTTCTTACTCAGTGTTGGATCCTGGATCCAGCACTGGTGCATCTCCTGTAAACAGTTGAAAGAATGCGTTTAAGTCATACAGGCGATTTTTAAGGAATATTTGTAGTTTGTGAAAATCGACACTTTGAAACTTTTCTGCTGAAAACCAGACAATGGATTCCTATGGAAGAAAATATAAGTTACTGGTAAGTACGGTTAAAATTACTTTTCAGGACCAGTACTGGGCTGAAAGATGCAGCACTGAGGTCTCTCCTGATAACAGGTGAGTAAATCGAAATTCGTATTTCGGCTGATTTTAGAGGAATATTTGTATGTTTCAAAAATCAACACTTAGAAACTTTTTCAGCAAAAAGCAGGCAATTATATACTATGGAAGGAAATTCAAGTTACTGGTAAGTACGGTTAAAATTACTTTTCAGGACCAGTACTGGGCTGAAAGATACAGCACTGAGGTCTCTCCTTATAACAGGTGAGTAAATCGGAATTCGTATTTCGGCTGATTTTAGAGGAATATTTGTATGTTTCAAAATCAACACTTAGAAACTTTTTCAGCAAAAAGCAGGCAATTATATACTATGGAAGGAAATTCAAGTTACTGGTAAGTACGGTTAAAATTACTTTTGAGGATCAGTACTGGGCTGAAAGATGCAGCACTGAGGTCTCTCCTGATAACAGGTGAGTAAATCGGAATTCGTATTTCGGCTGATTTTAGAGGAATATTTTAAAGTTCCAAAACTCCACACTTAGAAGAATTTCCAAGTGAAACCAGTCAATGTTAGCCTATGGAAGGAAATTCAAGTTACTGGTAAGTACGGTTAAAATTACTTTTCAGGACCAGTACTGGGCTGAAAGATACAGCACTGAGGTCTCTCCTTATAACAGGTGAGTAAATCGGAATTCGTATTTCGGCTGATTTTAGAGGAATATTTGTATGTTTCAAAAATCAACACTTAGAAACTTTTTCAGCAAAAAGCAGGCAATTATATACTATGGAAGGAAATTCAAGTTACTGGTAAGTACGGTTAAAATTACTTTTGAGGATCAGTACTGGGCTGAAAGATGCAGCACTGAGGTCTCTCCTGATAACAGGTGAGTAAATCGGAATTCGTATTTCGGCTGATTTTAGAGGAATATTTTAAAGTTCCAAAACTCC
This sequence comes from Calotriton arnoldi, assembly GCA_963921515.1. NCBI lineage: Eukaryota > Metazoa > Chordata > Amphibia > Caudata > Salamandridae > Calotriton > Calotriton arnoldi. The sequence goes on from CAWUFW010020020.1 coordinate 77,092, forward strand.
ACACTTAGAAGAATTTCCAAGTGAAACCAGTCAATGTTAGCCTATGGAAGGAAATTCAAGTTACTGGTAAGTACGGTTAAAATTACTTTTCAGGACCAGTACTGGGCTGAAAGATACAGCACTGAGGTCTCTCCTGATAACAGGTGAGTAAATCGGAATTCGTATTTCGGCTGATTTTAGAGGAATATTTTAAAGTTCCAAAACTCCACACTTAGAAGAATTTCCAAGTGAAACCAGTCAATGTTAGCCTATGGAAGGAAATTCAAGTTACTGGTAAGTACGGTTAAAATTACTTTTCAGGATTAGTACTGGGCTGAAAGATGCAGCACTGAGGTCTCTCCTGATAACAGGTGAGTAAATCAGAATTCGTATTTTGGCTGATTTTAGAGGAATATTTGCACAATGGTGAAGGGAGGGGCGGGGCCTGAGGTGACATCTGTGCAAACGCGCCCCGTGGCGCGTTTTAAGTAGGGGGATTAAGTCCCCTTGAATCATGAGGGTCCCTATGGGCCAACTAGCCCACCAGGAACCTCCAGTATGCGCCAGGGGCTGCGTTGCAGAGACGTGTAGAGAGGCCACACCCCTTTTACAACACTCTGCAACGCAGCTCCGTGGCGCTCACTGGACGTACCTGGTGGGCTAGTTGGCCCCAGGGACCCTCAGGATTGAAGGGGATTTAATTCCCATCTTAAAACGCGCCACGGGCCTGTTTGCACACATGTCATCTGAAGCCCTGCCCCCTCCCTTCACCACTGTGCAAACACGCCCCGTGGCGCGTTTTAAGTTGGGGGATTAAGTCCCCTTGAATCCTGAGGGTCCCCGGAGTCCAACTAGCCCACCATATACCTCCAAAAAGCACCACAGAGCTGCGTTGCAGAGAGGTGTAAAAGGGCGTGGCCTCTGTACACCTCTCTGCAAGGCAGCCCCTGGCGCATACTGGAGGTTCCTGGTGGGCTAGTTGGCCCTCAGGGACCCCCAGTATTCAAGGGGAATTCGTTCCCTCTCTGCAAACGCGCCAGGGGCGCGTTTGCAGAGCGGTGAAGGAAGGGGCGGGGCCTGCGGGCCCGATCGTTTTTTTTTTTTTTTTTTTTTGTCCCCTGAAGGGGGGCTGTGTGGCCCCCCTTCCCTGGGCCTGTATTGGCCCCGGGGACCCCATCCCCCGGGGCATGTCCTTTTTTATTTTTTCTTTGGAGGGGGCTGCGTGGCTCCCCTCCTCAGGCCATTTAAGGCCCCGGGACCCCATCCCCGGGGCCGGCCTTTCCATTTTTTTTTTTTTTTTTTTTTTTTTGGGGAGGGGGCCGCGTGGCTCCCATCCCGGGCCACTACTTGCCCCGGGGACCCCATCCCCCGGGGCTGGCCCTCTCCGTTGGGGACTGTGGGGGGTCCCCAATCCCCCACAGTCCCGCCGGCTCCCGCGTCCCTTGGGAGCCGGCATTGCTTACACATGGGGAGCAGCTAACATGCTGCTCCCCATGTGGAAAGCAATCGGCTTTGGATATTGGAAGAGAGAGCAGGTTTCCTGCTCTCTCTTCCAATATCCAAAGCAGTTTGCAATGACAGGACGGGAGCCGCGAGGCTCCCGTCCTGTCATTGCAACAGCAGTGTCCCGGGGTAGGCACCCCGGGACACTGCAGGAGCCGGCCCTGGGGGTGGCGGTCCCCAGGGCCATCAAGGGCTCCAGGAGGGGGCCGCGCGGCCCCCCTCCCTTAAATTGCACAGCCCCGGGGAGGTGGTGGTCCCCGGGGCTATGGGGGTCCGTAATGGACCCCCACATTTATTTTGTAAGTGCCCCGGGGAGGTGGTGGTCCCCGGGGCATGTGGGGGGGCTGGAGCCCCCCCACACCTTATTTAACATAAAAAAAGAAGCCCCGGGGGGTGGCGGTCCCCGGGGCTGCGGGAGGGCAGAAGAGCCCTCCCGCACCATTTTTTATATAAAGCCCCGGCGGGGTGGCGGTCCCCGGGCTTGGGGGCCCTTTGAGGCCCCCACACATAAAATTAACCCCCCCACCATGCCCCCGGGACTTGGGCCACCCGGGGCAATGTAATCGAAGCGCGGAGACCGCGCTCGATTTTTTTTCGGCAGGATTCGCGCACCCTCAGCGCATCCTCCCGATTTTTAAATTTTTTTTTTTTTTTTTGCCCAGAGGGTCCTTGTGGGACCCCTGAGCAAACCTAGGGGTCAGGGTGTTTCTACCCTGCCCCTTTGTGCGCTTTGCGCACTTGTTTCTGTCCCTCGGTTCTACTGAGGGACAAAATGGCTGCCAACATTTCCTGAATCGGAATGTTGACAGCCAGCTGACAACCAATTAACATGCAGCTCGTGATCGGGAGGGTACGCGGACCCTACTCGGCCATAGATATCACTATCTTTTTACTTTTGATTTTCTCAGCAACTACTGAACGGATTTACACCATTTAACAAAAAGGGTTCTTTCTGAACCAAGAACTACCTCTTTGCCAAATTTGGTGTAATTCCGTTCAGCAGTTCAGGCTGTAGCCGTGTCTAAAGTTTCCTATGGAAAATTGCATGGGGAAAACGTGTTTTGGGACCCCCTTTTTCTCGGCCCCCGCTTGACGAATCCCCCGAGACTTTCAGGGTAGGAGCGGACCGGAGCGGGCCACAAAGTTTGAAAATTTTGCGAAGATACGTCAACCGGCAAGAGAGTTATTTCAAATAGAATGTTGCGGATTTCCTATGGATAATAGGTTGTAACTATAACTATCTACTGGCGACCGCCAGTAGATAATGTAGATATATATATATATATATATATATATATATATATATATATATATATATATATCTGCAATGTCCTTCAGTTGTGCAACGGAAGGTAAAGATGCACTCAGGATTCGTTTGAAGAGAAAAAATTATTTGCTGACGCGTTACAACCTCACGGTCTTTATCAAAGTCACTTCCTGCCCAGGAAGTGGCTGTATTTAAATGTTTAGCATGTCATAGAAACATAAATATATAAACATAAACAAAACACTCTGTTAAAGGTCTGATATAATAAAAGACAGACTAAAATTCACGTTTTACAAACACGTGAAAAATAGCAAGTGAATGCATGATAGGTAAAAAAACACATAAATCACGTGAAACAACAACATGTCTTAGATATAATAATGGATGGGCATTATAAAATGTGGCATCTCATTGCACCAGTGTGCTTGAGTTCATACATCAGCTCAAAGTTTATCTATCCTGTTCCCAAGTTATATCCATGTAGGTCAAAAAGGGAATACAGTGGTGATAAAATGGTGGACAGACCAAGTGGTCCTACATCCAATTGCCCTATAGGATCCTACTGGGTGTACCATGTCAAGTGACCCTACTGAGCCAAGGTGCCAACTCCCCATCCAGGTTAGGAAGTAACCCATTCCCACTTAAAAACCTATAATAAACAGGAAAGGGGATATGATGAAGAAGAGTTGCAGAAAAAATATATAAAAAAAGAAATAAACTAAAAGATTACACGATATTGCTAAACACTAGTGATACCCCACCCTAGGTGCTAAAAAGGAGAAAAAGAGGGAGCGTAAAAAGCAAGACACCACTAATTCAAGCAGCCGCTTGAACAAGAGTGACAGTACAGCAATACGCTTAAAGTTCAGATGGAACTGTAATATGCAGATGGATGACAAATGTTACGTGATCCAGGTGGGGGGGAGGGGGTTTTTGGGGTGGGTTTTCAGGAAGTATCTCAGGTGGTCATGCAGCTATCCTAGGTGGACATGAAGATCTTCCTCTCGGTTCAAACCACCGGGGATCTTGCTCTGAAGGCGGATGATATATTCCGATTGCAGTCGCTGGAGCTTTCTCTCACGGTCCCCTCCTCTGGGATGAACCGGAACCCTTTCAATGCCAAAATAGGAGAGCTTTGAGCTAATGTCAGAGATGTCAGCATGTTCCAACACGCAATGCTTAGCCACCGTGTAAGTCAGATCTCTATTCTTCACTGCGCGCAGATGCTCTAAAATGCGCTTCTTCACGGGAAAGATGGTGCTACCTACATAGCGCAAACCACAGACACAGACAAGGACATACACAACAAATTCAGTATTACAGTTGATGAATGACAATATCTTTTCATCTCTGCCCACCGGCAAATGGTAGCTTCTCACATTGCGACTATTGCTGCATGCCTTGCAACGGCCGCATTTGTGGAAGCCTGCGAGTTCCTTAAGCCAGGAGCCAGAACTGTTACCTTTTGGTGTAAGATGGCTGTGTACAAGCGTGTCCCGCAATGACTTACATTTGCGAAATGTGATGTGCGGTTTGGGGCTGACCAGTTTGCCAATAACCACATCCTGCCTGACTAGGTGCCAATGTTTGCTGACTATACTGCGCAGTGCCTGTGAAGCCGCCGAAAAGGTCGTGATGAATCTAACCTCCTGTTTGTTTCCTTTCTGATTTTTGGGCACCAGGACACTATCTCTGTCTCTACCTGCTGCCTTCTCAGTAGCTATTCTTATGGTTTTCCCGGAATATATATATATATATATATATATACAGTTCCACAAGTTGCCAAAGCTACAACGCAGTCTGCAGCTCCCTGGTTAATAAGGTTACCTTACGCGTTTCAGACATAAACTGTCCTTTCTCATATGTAGAGCTGCATCAAATGAAAGGCAAAGACTGCTGCTAAGTATTGCGTAAACCTTTTATTGCCTTCAGGTGGGGCCTCGTAGTATTACAGAATTGCATTCTGGGAACAGCAGTTCTTACATCAGCCTCTTAGTTCATAATAAACAAACAATGTCCACTCTCAATATATTTGCAATTTCGCCATTAGTGGGCTAACCAGGGAAAGCAGGAAAACGTTGTTAAAATATAATAAGCCATCCTGATGGACCGAAAGCGGCTCTCGACATCCAGAGCCTCCGGCCCGCATTAACTCTCTGCGGTGGTGCAATCCTCACAGCATGGCTGCCGTGTATATTATACAGTTCCACAAGTTGCCAAAGCTTTAGGACACACTCTCCATCGGAAAAATCAGGCAACAAAGCAGTCTGCAGCTCCCTGGTTAATAATGTTGCCTTACGCGTTTCAGACATAAACTGTCCTTTCTCATAGGCAGAGCGGCATCAAATGAAAGGCAAAGACTGCTGCTAAGTATTGCGTAAACCTTTTATTGCCTTCAGGTGGGGCCTCGTAGTATTACAGAATTGCATTCTGGGAACAGCAGTTCTTACATCAGCCTCTTAGTTCATAATAAACAAACAATGTCCACTCTCAATATATTTGCAATTTTGCCATTAGTGGGCTAACCAGGGAAAGCAGGAAAACGTTGTTAAAATATAATAAGCCATCCTGATGGACCGAAAGCGCCTCTCGACATCCAGAGCTTCCGGCCCGCATTAACTCTCTGCGGTGGTGCAATCCTCACGGCATGGCTGCCGTGTATATTATACAGTTCCACGAGTTGCCAAAGCTTTAGGACACACTCTCCATCGGAAAAATCAGGCAACAACGCAGTCTGCAGCTCCCTGGTTAATAAGGTTGCCTTACGCGTTTCAGACATAAACTGTCCTTTCTCATATGTAGAGCGGCATCAAATGAAAGGCAAAGACTGCTGCTAACTATTGCGTAAACCTTTTATTGCCTTCAGGTGGGGCCTCGTAGTATTACAGAATTGCATTCTGGGAACAGCAGTTCTTAATCAGCCTCTTAGTTCATAATAAACAAACAATGTCCACTCTCAATATATTTGCAATTTCGCCATTAGTGGGCTAACCAGGGAAAGCAGGAAAACGTTGTTAAAATATAATAAGCCATCCTGATGGACCGAAAGCGGCTCTCGACATCCAGAGCCTCCGGCCCGCATTAACTCTCTGCGGTGGTGCAATCCTCATGGCATGGCTGTCGTGTATATTATACAGTTCCACAAGTTGCCAAAGCTTTAGGACACACTCTCCATCGGAAAAATCAGGCAACAACGCAGTCTGCAGCTCCCTGGTTAATAAGGTTGCCTTATGCGTTTCAGACATAAACTGTCCTTTCTCACATGCAGAGCGACATCAAATGAAAGGCAAAGACTGCTGCTAAGTATTGCGTATACCTTTTATTGCCTTCAGGTGGGGCCTCGTAGTATCACAGAATTGCATTCTGGGAACAGCAGTTCTTACATCAGCCTCTTAGTTCATAATAAACAAACAATGTCCACTCTCAATATATTTGCAATTTCGCCATTAGTGGGCTAACCAGGGAAAGCAGGAAAATGTTGTTAAAATATAATAAGCCATCCTGATGGACCGAAAGCGGCTCTCGACATCCAGATCCTCCGGCCCGCATTAACTCTCTGCGGTGGTCCAATCCTCACGGCATGGCTGCAGTGTATATTATACAGTTCCACAAGTTGCCAAAGCTTTAGGACACACTCTCCATCGGAAAAATCAGGCAACAACGCAGTCTGCAGCTCCCTGGTTAATAAGGTTGCCTTACGCGTTTCAGACATAAACTGTCCTTTCTCACAAGCAGAGCGGCATCAAATGAAAGGCAAAGACTGCTGCTAAGTATTGCGTATACCTTTTATTGCCTTCAGGTGGGGCCTCGTAGTATCACAGAATTGCATTCTGGGAACAGCAGTTCTTACATCAGCCTCTTAGTTCATAATAAACAAACAATGTCCACTCTCAATATATTTGCAATTTCGCCATTAGTGGGCTAACCAGGGAAAGCAGGAAAACGTTGTTAAAATATAATAAGCCATCCTGATGGACCGAAAGCGGCTCTCGACATCCAGAGCCTCCGGCCCGCATTAACTCTCTGCGGTGGTGCAATCCTCACAGCATGGCTGCCGTGTATATTATACAGTTCCACAAGTTGCCAAAGCTTTAGGACACACTCTCCATCGGAAAAATCAGGCAACAACGCAGTCTGCAGCTCCCTGGTTAATAAGGTTGCCTTACGCGTTTCAGACATAAACTGTCCTTTCTCATAGGCAGAGCGGCATCAAATGAAAGGCAAAGACTGCTGCTAAGTATTGCGTATACCTTTTATTGCCTTCAGGTGGGGCCTCGTAGTATTACAGAATTGCATTCTGGGAACAGCAGTTCTTACATCAGCCTCTTAGATCATAATAAACAAACAATGTCCACTCTCAATATATTTGTAATTTCGCCATTAGTGGGCTAACCAGGGAAAGCAGGAAAACGTTGTTAAAATATAATAAGCCATCCTGATGGACCGAAAGCAACTCTTGACATCCAGAGCCTCCGGCCCGCATTAACTCTCTGCGATGGTGCAATCCTCACGGCATGGCTGCCATGTATATAATACAGTTCCACAAGTTGCCAAAGCTTTAGGACACACTATCGGAAAAATCAGGCAACAACGCAGTCTGCAGCTCCCTGGTTAATAAGGTTGCCTTACGCGTTTCAGACATAAACTGTCCTTTCTCACAGGCAGAGCGACATCAAATGAAAGGCAAAGACTGCTGCTAAGTAGTGCATATACCTTTTATTGCCTTCAGGTGGAGCCTCGTAGCATCACAGAATTGCATTCTGGGAACAGCAGTTCTTACATCAGCCTCTTAGTTTATAATAAACAAACAATGTCCACTCTCAATATATTTGCAATTTCGCCATTAGTGGGCTAACCAGGGAAAGCAGGAAAACGTTGTTAAACTATAATAAGCCATCCTGATGGACCGAAAGCGGCTCTCGACATCCAGAGCCTCCGGCCCGCATTAACTCTCTGCGGTGGTTCAATCCTCACAGCATGGCTGCCGTGTATATTATACAGTTCCACGAGTTGCCAAAGCTTTAGGACACACTCTCCATCGGAAAAATCAGGCAACAACACAGTCTGTAGCTCCCTGGTTAATAAGGTTGCCTTACGCGTTTCATGCAGAGAGTTTTCATCCTAAATCTCTATTGAAAAGCATTCCATTTGGAGAATTCCTAAGAATGCGACGGAACTGCTCAAAGGAAGAAGAAGCTGACAGGCAAATTCTCAAATGTGCAAACAGATTGAAAAAAAGAGGATATAAAGAGAGAGATCTCAATGCCAGTTTGAAAAAAGTTAAATCAATCTCACGAACTGAAACATTAATTAAAAAAGCAGATAAAAATCAAGACAATTCTAAGGTGAACATCCCACAAGCGGCACCGAGACTTATACTGTCCTACAACAAAGAGGCACATAAGATCAGACAAAGTATTCAAAAATATTGGCCAATATTACAACAAGACCAAGAACTTGGCAAAATCATTGGTGAAAGACCACAAATCACGTATAGGAAAGCGCAATCCATTAAAGATATGATAATATGCAGTCATTTCAAATCTGAACCCAAGAGCAAAAACTGGCTTGAATGTCAACAGATTGGATTCAAACGGTGTAATAACTGCAAAGCATGCAAAATCGGGGTGAATAAAAATAACATCAGGGATCCCGAAGGAAGAATTATTCATATAAATCAAAGAATAACTTGTTCCTCACAATATGTGGTCTATGCCATCCAATGCAATTGTGGCAAAATGTACATAGGAAGCACAATTTGAACTTTGAAGAAACGAATTCTAGAACATATCAGGGCAGTTAAAAACAAGGACCAAACGTACGCAACTGCTAAACATATGATCGCCTGCCAGAATGGCGATTGGCGTAACATGACATTCTTTGGCCTAGATATGGTGGAAAAAAATTAAAGGATGGGTGACAGAAAGAAGAAACTACAACAACTTGAATCGAAATACATCATCAGATTACGAACTAAGAACCCCAAAGGGATGAACTTTGATGAAGAACTTTATGTTCATCTGTAACAAAAATGACCAATTGATCATTATGCAAGCAAAAGCCGAGTAATCAACTTGAGATATTTTAGATAAGCCCTCATGCCAGTTTGGGTTCTATACCCTCAATCTGAAAGTTGTTGAACGTAAGAACCATGCTAGATATATGGACAGTAAAAATGTTCAAACTATAATTGGACATTAGACCCTTTAATCGTGCAGACATATGATTTACACAATCATGTTTACTTAAATGTCTACTACACATAGTAAAATCGGAAAAGTATTAAAATATACATGTAACCTTATACTATCATATATGTCTGCATTATAATGATGAATATGTCCATGTTTTCCAATACTGGTTGATCCATGCGCCATCAATTCTGATTTGTAAATGACTATGTCACAAGGGTATTCACAATATGTATTATCGAACTACAAGTCCCAGGAGTCAATGGGAAGTTGTAGTCACATGGTAAAAGTTTAAAACAGATTGAGCAGTAGTGCCCCCTACCGTGAGAAAGGCTGTATGGCCGAAACGCGTCGGTGTGACAGACTGGGTCTGTGAAATAAAACTATTTTAAATCCTGATTCCAGAGTGCGGCGTTCTTTGTTGGAAAATTGCATTTGGCCACTGGTTTGGCCCCATGCCTGCACCCGCTGCTGCGCGCTCCGGCAGGAACCACATTGCTGCAAAATATATATATATATGTATATGTATATAGCCAAGAATCCCCTAGGGAAGAACCATCCTCCTCACCTGATGGTAGAGAATGAAGGACCCCGTCACTGCTTCGAGGATGACACCCCGCGAGGGATGTCAGACCGCTGCGTGTCGAAGATTCAGCATGCAGGACCCAGTTTCAGCTTGGAAGGAATTCTCCTAGGATTTGCAGGAGGAATAAGGGTCTTATATACTAGAGTGGTCACTTCAGGGTTACTTCTATAATCGATATGTTTTGAAAACAATCATAAATGTTTTGAAAACAATCATAGATGTTTTCCAAACAAATGCAATCATGCACATAGGGCTGTTGGCCAAGGCTGAAAAAAGTGGTGACCTTTATACAGAATAAACATGCCGTGCCAGAGGACATGTTTATGTACGTCAGGTACAGGAATTATGATAGAATACTAAGAGCTTGGTGTCGAAGAGACAGGAGCAGGCTACTAGGTAAAAGGTCACCTGTTCAGAACCGATATTGTCGTGTGGATGGGCCAATGTATGCAAAAAGGGGCATACATGACAGGACTACCCTAAAGGACATGACACCTCGGCTAAGGGAAATTGTTAGCTTTCAGTTGCTCATTGCTCTATTTAGGTGTTCAAAACATATACTAAATGAGGTCTATTTTTTTTTTAACATGCATAAAAAGGACAAAATAATTAAGTAATACTGCCACAAACTGTGTCACATAATTTGAATTTCTTTCAGTATAGTTTAGTGATCCCTGCTTGCTCCTCGATGCTGCATAATTTTTGTGGCCCAATTCATAACAAATGCTGATAAATAAAATGTAAATTTCCTCCTGTACACCCCACCTTACCAGTTGCCCGACCAAGATTGACTAGTCATTGAGGGTAGGCTACAGATTTGTTTCTGGGTGCTCAGCTCAAATACAGAACATAAAGGCCTCTTTGAGACACCCCTAAGTTTTAGGTTTCCAAGTTTATTCATCATCAGCTCTGAGGGTTTCATAAACACCCCGTCACAGACACCCACTTACTGAGTTCACCCAAACACCTAGAGGGGACTCAGTTTACGGTATGCATTATGCAGCAGTCATATGTTGTAGAAAGAAACAAAAGAAATGCAGCACTGTAAAAGGACAAATACTTTACGGGAAATGCAAGATGAATATAAATGTTACAAGGGCAGCATTGCTTCCATAAATTACCTGAAAGGATTTTAGAGTAAGAAATTGTTGAGAAATCAATTAGTGTTTTGGCCTGTAAATTTAAGGACTAGAATATATGGGGAAAAAGAGACCCATTTATATGTCTATTTTATTTACTTTCAGATCTGGAAACCAGCAGGACATGCCTCATGTAAAGCCCTGGTCTTATTAGATGCTGAGGTGTACTGTTTGTTGTGAGCATTGCTCACCACACAATTGGCTCAAATAATCCACACCATGACCAATCACTTAAGGTCATTGTCATTACCAATGCTGTTTCTTTGGTGCACTGTTTTTGATCCAGGTATTCATGTTGGTTTTACCTGTGCTCCTTAAACTCCTTTTGCTATTTCTCCAATATATGGTCCAGTCTTCACCTTTTATCTTTTACTCGTTCTCTCTCTTCATGACATTTATTACTTGCCCACCATTCCGTTTACTTTAATTTTATACTTTTTCTCAACAGTTTGCCATTTCTTTTTTTTTAAATGTAGTCCGCTCTCCTAAATGTGATGCGTTTCAAAAAAGAAAATGAAACATTTAAGTTTAATTTTTTAAGAGCAGGCAGACATCCCTTGGACCAATGCCTGCTGTTAAAAAAATGTTTCAACATTTTCAAAGGGGAAGGATTCGGAGGGGACCCCGTCCAATTTGAGAAAGGGTTACCACCACTTTTAAATTGGTTGTAAGGTATTACTGTTTTCAGATCGAAATTCCGTTGCAAAATAGTAATACATACCATTAGGTATGTGGATGGGACGCCCTTTCCAAATAATAAATTGTTATTTGCTTGCAAACCCAAACTGCGATTCGGTAACAAGTTTACATTTGAAAAAGCATTTTCGCAGAAATGCTTTGTACATCTGTCCCTAGGATACCTGTAGTAGCTGCATCCAATTACACACCTTCCACAAATCTCATTTAAGTATCTGTCCACTTGATCAATTGATGAAAGCTACAAGAGGAGAAAATATGGAGTCAGATCTTTGGAAGTCAAGGGTCAAAAATGTGGACTGCCTTTAGCCACAACCTGATGCCTGAACCAAATCATAAGCGTTCAGTAAACTTTGAAAACTGAACTATTTAGACTAACTTTCAACTAAACACTGTCCGGGTACGGGACCACCGACCACAGAAGAAAATAGGACACAGTTGACACTCGTCATCCAATCAAACTCCATTGACCCCCTACTTCCTTTTTTCTATGTCCTTTTTCCAATCATCTCTAATTGATTTTGGAAACTTAATGATTGCATGCAGCACTTTAAAAAACATATAAACAAATGCAGCCCAGACAAGTAGACCTTGTGTGCATGCAGTAAATGCTGGTGAGCATTACAAGTTACACAAGTGCATTTAGATGACCTGATAATCTACTTTTTTTTCGGAAAAGTCTTCCTTCCTGCGCTCTATCCACACAGTGCCTAGATATGGCCAACTCTGGAGTCAGCGCTTTATAGGCTTCAATACTCACACACTTACTGTGCAGCACTGCGATAGGTCTCTGTTAAAGCGAATCAATGAAGCGAGGTATATAATAAGCACTCGGCTGCTTCCTTCAGATGAAAAATGAGAAGTTTTCACTTTGATCTCATATTTAGATTGGCTTTTATCTTCTTAAACTTTCCAGAGGGACGGTGGCGGAGTCTGGCTGCCTCGGTAAATTAGTCAGATGTACTTTGTGCATTATTCATCGTTATATCACAGTCTCAGAACCTGTTAGGGAGATGCCAGAAGAGATTGTCAATGCATTGCTGCTCGTCAGCTGTGAGGAAGAGTTGATGTTGGGTAAAACAAGAAACCACTTGAGCTCTAGAAGTTGTTTTCAATTAGTTAAAGGATCCAACATTATTGCCCATAGCATTTCCTGAGTCATTTGACTGGTGCCTTTGGGTAGAACTCAAAGCTCCTTAATTCCGTTTGAATGCAATGTAGTTGTAGATTGATATTGTAACACTGATTTCCTGAATTGTCTTATAATATTTGTTTTCTAACTAAGATCACAGACTTAATTATCTTTTTGTGTTGGATAAGTGGTGTTGTTACTCAAAAGTAGGGCAATACCACCAATTATCCTCATCAGAATTAAGTGCTGTATCAGCCTACTGACATTTCAAAGTTGGACTAAAGGTTTAACGGATATGAGAGCATTAGACACTTTGCTCACTGAGCTATCCAATATACTCGAGGGCGCTTGCAAAGCACTAGAAAACTGAGGATTCAACTGCTGAACAATAGAGGTCTGAACAAAAACAGAAGAACCCTAAAACGGAAAAAACAACCTTAACAACGCGGTCATTACATCGCGTTACCTTTACAACACGGTCGTTACAATGACCGCGTTGTTACATCGCAGTACATTACAACGCAAGTTGTTACAACCACTTGCTCTAGATGGCACTCTAAACTAAGGAATAGTGTAATTTACTATTCCAACACCTTCCCTACTGTTGCACACACTGGAGTTGGAATAGTAAATTATAATATTCCTATGTCCAGCGCGCCATCTAGAGCAAGTCGTTGTAACGACTTGCGTTGTAATGTACTGCGATGTAACAAACAACGCGGTCATTGTAACGGCCACGTTGTAATCGCATCCATTGTAAACGCATGCGATGTTATGGTATATATTCCCCTAAAACAGAAAGGCATATACTTTCTTATAGAAGGATATATCACTCTCAAATTTTCCGCCTTCTTTAGGCAGTTTTTTTCTGTAATTGTGAGTCCTGAAAAAGTCTTCTGCTCCCTCGGGTAGTTGTCCTGAAGCAGCTTTATTTTGTGACCCCAGGGCTCTTGGCTGCCTTTAACCGTTAGGTTTCTCTTTAAGAAAAGCATGTGAGATCCATACCTCACATCAAGCTTTACTGACTTAATTTCAGAAGACATCCTATTATGGCACTCAGCCAATGTAGCTGACTTAAGGGCTTGTGGAATCTGGTTGGGGTCAGGGTGACCATTTGAGATGCTTGATTCTTTGTTAGTTATGGTCTCTACAGCAGACCGTTAGAGAGCCCGAGTAAAGAGCCCTGGAATAGTATGGCTTCCTACTTATGATTGTATCTGAAATCATAGTTAAGTGTTGTTGGGATAGAAATGCACTCATTTGTGCAGCAACTCCAAGTAATACCAGCAGGAACTTACCATTAAAATGACTGAAGCTTTAGATGACAATAACAAATCAAAATTTATTTCAAGGTTTTTAACTTTGTCAGCAGTCAGCAATAAAATACTGGAACAAACCCTTTCAGAGAGCCAGTTCATGCTCTAATGCACACACAGTGTTAAGATCATTCAAGTTAGCCAACTTGCCCTCATTGAGATCTCTGTTATTTCAATATCGATGGTAGAGGTGGCAGATCTGAAAACAAATCAAATGTCATCAGGAACACCACTTGTTTGTTATCTGTATATGTCTGAATACACAGCTCCAGCCCCAGTAGCATCTCTGTACTGGCTGCATATACACAATAAGTGTCATGGAGCACCCTACACTTCATGTCCATCCATGACCATAGAGCTGTTTCTATCTGACAGGAAGCAATCAAAGCTCATTGCGTCAGTCCCAGACATTGGGCCTGATTGCGATGTCTGACAGACCGGAGTCCGTCCGACATCGCTCTGGAAATGGAACCGAACGACCTCCTGTCGTCAGTTCCAGCCCAGCTATTAGGATGCGACTGAACCCTGTTCAGTCACAGTTCTCTACTTTGCTATGAGAGCATGCATTCCGAACGGAATGCATTCTCTCATAGCAAAGAGCAGGGGTGCAGTTCATGCACCCCATGGCAGGCACCTCAAGGTGCCTGCCACAGGGTGCAGGGATCAACAGGGGGGCCGCCATTCGGCGGCCTTACACCCATGGGGGCCCTGCTCGAGGCCCCCAAAGACAGTTTCCCAATGCCTTTCTGTGTCGGAAAGGCCGGCACAGAAAGGCAGTGGGAAACTGCCACAGTAATCCCTCACCGGAAAGAGACAGGCCGAGGATTTGCTGAAGGCCTTCTGAGACCGTCGTCATCCATTCGGAACTCCTGTTTGTAATAGTTTCCGACCGACTCCATCAAAATGGGTTGGTCGAAAATTATTACAAACAGGAGATTACGATGAGGTAAGGATGGCTCCGACCAAGGGTCGGGGCCATTCCTTACCGCATCATAATCGGGCCCACAGTGTTAACCAATGGAGAAGGATGAGAAAGGCTTACCTAACCCTACCTAGAATACACAACAGGCTGTTTTGCAAGAATTGTAACACCATCTCAGGGTCTCTGCATGTGATTGCCAAATTGGTATTTGGCCAAAACGTATTTCTAGCAATTTGAGTTAGCAAAATTATATCATGGTGTGTCAGAGGGGGAGCCATGGCATCTCTTTGAAAGAGTGCACGAATGATGTGCCATCTTAGCTCATTTCAGGATGCTGGGGGGAAATGGAACAGCTCCCTGTAGATGAATTTATGCCCTGTGACTGCCACATTCAATCAGCAGGCAAAAGAGAGGTTTTCATAAGGGAGCAATGCTTCTTATATGAGTGTACCAAAGCAGAGGAGACTTCGGCCTTGTTTATCGCCCTGAACTATTGTGAGCAGAAGAAAGCAGAATAGGGCTGCCACTCCTTCCTTACTGAGGTGAGAGGCGCAATACACAATACTGTCTGGAGACCCCTCACACATTGGGAAAACTGGACACAGGAAGTGCTGGTGCTGCTTATTGCTCACAGCTTGGTACGCCACTGCCCATGCCTGTGGGCCAGTAGGAGAGCCATGTAGTGATCATCAGCTTTAGGCTGTGTTCAGGAGATACTGCCTGGCCCAATGTGAGGGAGACAATATCAGAGGCCTAATGCCTGCCATTTCACCATTTTGCTTTAGGGAAGCACATCTATGAGTGTATGCATATGGGGCCCATGGTTCATGCACCATCTGCTGGCCAAGTCTTACACAATCCATCTGATCTCACAAACTTCAATGGACTAGCTCCATGTGCTGAATTAAAAATTTAAACCTGTAACTGTACTATTTTTTGTTTTGGTTCTTTAACGTTGGAACTTGTACAGAATTTGATTGACTGCTCCTTTAGTACCTTCCTTGGCTGCACTGAAGTCCTGTAGACAACTTATTTTTGAGGCCTTATGCAGCAGGAAACCTTTGAAGAAGGGAGAGACAACCCAGTCCGGAGCCAGGTTGTAAGCCATTATAACAGACCCTAAATAGATAAAGGTATTAATGGCAGCAGTGGAAGCAGAAACAATGAAAACAAACTCTGAATTTAAATCTCTAAAAGAGAAACTGATCACTATCAGAACAAGACTTGCCAATACTAACAAGAGGATAAATGCAAGGGAAGAGAAAATTCAACATTCTCAGGTACTGAATAATAAATCTAAATCACTCGATAGGGACCATTTTCCCCTATGTGTAATCCTGGTCAGCCATCTTAAAGCTTCCTGCAATGAGTGAACCACAGAAAGAGAAGAGGTCCTCACCAGTCCTCCCTCTTAACAATAGAAAGAAGACAGAAGGAAGAGCAGCGGGCATCTTGGCATGGGCACATTCTCACTAGCCCTTCACCACAGCAGATGTTTGAAGACTGGAAATCTTCATTGAGCAATGGCTAATTTTGATGGAGCAATCTATCATCAACTAAAACAAATGGATGCGGAACATATTAGGTGGGTTCAATATAACACCAATTGCAACCCCAAGTATATAAATTTCTCATCCCACTCCCAGACTCAAATACTCTGGAGAATAATCTGTAAGAGGTCTGAGTCATCCATACTATGTTAGCAGACCCTTACTCTGAACTCCTAGCAAACCTTATTTTCCTGAATCACTACCCTTTTTACATATCTTCTCACACAACTTACCGTAGGTAAGCTTGTAGTTTTTATCCCTGGTCCTTGTCCATCTCTATATTTAACAGACCTACCTTATTAGGGACCAGAACTGACCCAAGAACTCACCCTCTCCTCGCACCGTGCTCTCCCCCCCACCATGGCTACAACATCACCAGCCCTATTGAAGGCTCACTTTCTCAAGTAGGCTTCAATGCCTTTTAGATTACTTATCCCCCTAACCTTACTAAAAATGCTGCTAAGAAATTCAAACATAATATAATCAAAAGACACCCGGAAATGCTTATATCAGATACATATTTCTGTATGTCTAATGGCAACATCATGAGCGACCTAATCTTCTTCACGAACAGAAGGGCCCAATGGAGGAAAACCCTCATATCCTTTTTTCAGGTCAAACAGATAAGGAAAACACCTCATGGTTTTAGTCTTTCTATCACTTCCTCTCCAATCTTCAAAGCCAATCTCACTATTACCATTTACAACAATGGGATCATTCTCACTCAATCATCGGATTGAAATCTAGATCAGTTTGACAAACTCTTTATGAAGATTAAAAAATCATTGGCTAACAATACATCTTCTCTGCAACAAGACCTAGCTCTAGCAACCACAAGAATACCTCAAAGCGTTGTTACCAATCCCCCTCCCGATACACCTCCCTCCTCGCCCACCAAACGACCTTCGTCCCTGCCGGGTGATGGACCGAATGCTCCACCCAGTTCACTGTCAGTAAGCCAGATGCTCAGCGTCTCCCCCATCGGGATGCCCTCCCAAGACATACCTCCTCCCCTCTCAGCCGTTGCTCATTCATCCTGGGCCTCACTTTCTAACCCTTCCTCACTGAGTGAACACACAAGATCGACATCAACATTTCATCCTTATCCTAACACACCTAATCACCCTGTGAGCACCTACATTACACCACACTACTTGTCTTCTAACAACCTTCCCTCCCCTGCCACTCCTTCCAATCGAGCAGGGCTCCCACAAGTCTTTAAGGATGCATCCCCTCCCCCGGACCTTCGCATCTACATCTTACCTCATACGACTATCACTCGAGGTCCCCCCTCTCCTCAGGACCCCTCCCCTCAGTCCATTTCCTTAAACCAACATTCAGACTTGGTGGCACGTCTGGACAAGTTATCCCTCCAAGTGAACCTTCTCATTCAAGAATTCCATGAACTGTTAGCTCTCTCGCTTAACCATCTGCCCCTGCTCAATTCTCTTAGCTCCTTAGGAAAAATATCCGCAGCTCCCGCCAGAGCACCCTCGGGCCGTGACCAGAATGCCTCACACCCTATTTCTAGAACCTTACCCCTCCCTAACGCCCCTTCCCGCCCTAAAATACCGATGGTAGAACTTGTGTCCAGTGAGATTGAGGGACTACTCCTCTCCAACTCAACCACTCTAGAAACTGACATGGTCCCTATGGCCCAAATTCAAACCATTCATGCCAACCCACACAGGGAACCCTCGAACAACCACAGAGTCGCAAATAGCGACAATCTCAAGTAAGTGAAGATCTCCCAGCCTCTTACATCACACACGCCTATAAGACTGAAATGTGCATTACTCAATTGTAGATCAGCTAACAAACATGCCTCTGATATCTTCGACCTCATCCAAAACAATGAGCTAGATATTATCATCCTCATGGAAACATGACTAAATCCTTCCTCTACCCCCATATTAGATCTCCTAGTGCCCCCCTAGTCATGACATAATCCGTCTAGACAGAACAACGAAACAGGGCGGTGGACTAGCTTGCATACACCGGAACACACTATCTGTCGCCCACATGGTGACCCCCACCTCAGCTTTAGTTGAATACCTTTGCCTCAACATCTCTAGTAACCACATCCCAGTATGCAAACTTCATACTTTCTACCACCCTCCTGGCGATAACTTCCTCTTCATTGAACAACTAATGGAAATTATATCTTCCAATGATGACTCATCAGTATCCCAAATCTACCTTGGTGATTTCAACCTTCATTGGTCTAAACCTAAGGACCAAGCGGTGATCTGCCTTAACGCTTTCCTATCTGATCTGGACCTTATCCAATTCTATGACCGGCCAACTCACAACAAAGGAGAAATTCTGGACCTCATTATTTCAAAAGTTAATGTCATCACATTGGAGGACATTACCCTGTGTGATTGGTCCGACCATTACAACATCTTCTTCTTTATCAATAGGGAGGTGATGCGGAAAATGGTCCAACCAAAGAAAATTAAACAGTGGAAAAGAGACCTCAGGAATATTAACACGGACTGTCTAGCTATCGATTGTAGAAATGCCTTGTCTTCCCAAACTGACATGACTGATGTACATGATCTCACTGACTTCTATAACTCCACTATCTCTGCTATCATGGATTCAATAGCTCCTCTACAGCAAAAAAATGCCTCCTCCAAAATCTCCAAACCCTGGTTCAATGACAACCTAAACTCTGAACGCCGCAACCTAAGGGCTGCTGAACGTCTATATAGATCCAAGCCTTGTGTTTATCATCTAAAATTCCTTAGATCGGCTAGGAGTTCTTACAATAAAAAAATCAAGACGACGAAGGCCGATTATTTCAGAGTCCAACTTACTCAAGCCTCAAATCGCCCCAAAAAACTTTTTGAAATTGTCAAACAGCAATCAGCAATAGCACCCAAGCACTTCGAATCAACAGTCAATTCACCCTCATGCAACGATCTGGCTACCTTCTTTATGGAAAAAACTAAGCTCATCAGTCTTGATCTTGAATCTAAGAGGGCCCAACTTACATTATCTGTGAGTGCGGCTGATCCTGCCCTCTCTGAGAGTCTAAAGCCACTTAGTATTAGCACCAAGAACATGGCCACCTGGAGCTCCCTTTCTCCCCGCAGTGAAAACGACATCTACAAAACTCTGCTGAACATTAACCCCTCTAATCATTTCAGCAATCCATTGCCCCCGTCTGTCTTCAAAGAAATCAAGGGTGCCCTTATCCCCCTTTGGACAAAGATTGTCCACGCCTCCTTATCTCAAGGCAAGATCCCAGAATGTCTAAAAGCAGCTCAGGTTTCACCCATTCTCAAAAAACCTGATGCGGACAGATCTGACCTCAACAACTTTCGTCCTATCTCCAACATCCCTACTCTGGCTATGCTCCTTGAAAAATGCGTCCAATCGCAACTCTGCTCGCACATTGAGACTTTCAATCTCTTGGATCAACATCAATCTGGGTTTAGGAGCGGTCATAGTACTGAATCCGCGCTCCTTCACATCATGGACGACATACTAAAATTGTTAGACCATAATCCTGCCTATTAATCCTCCTCGATCTTTCCTCTGCAATCGACACGGTTAATCACGATATCCTCTTAGCCATTCTGGAACACAGGATGGGCCTTTCCGGTAGGGTACTGCAATGGTTCGCTTCCTTCCTTCACAATAGATCCCTAAGAGTTACGGGTGTACCATACACTATCCCAACCATCTACACTCTCCATGGGGGTCCCGCAAGGGTCTGCACTCTCTCCCATATTCTTTAATAATTTCCTGGAACCACTAGTGATCGCTCTTAAATCCATGAACATTCTTTTTCATATGTATGCGGATGACACACAACTGTACCTGAAAATCAACTCTTCTGAAGACCTCATCTCACTCAACTCCTCCTTGATGATTTCCCAAAACTGCCTAACTGAGAACTACCTCCTGCTCAACACCGCCAAAACAGAATTCCTTCTCATATCCCCTCCTAAACACACCCCCAAGACTGACCTCTGGATGAAGCACCTCACTACCTTCAACTGCTCCCCTATTATCATCGACTCAGCTAAATCTCTTGGAATCACCCTTGACTCACACCTGAACATGAAGAAAAACATTAGTATGATGTGTAGGCCTGGGCGGTGAACTTCGCTCCGTTCGCGGAGTTTGCGGAGTTTTCTGCACTCCGCACCCCGGGGAGCTCGCGGAGTGCAGAAAACTCCGCTTTGCGATGTGCAGCGGAGTTTTTTCCCCACTCGCGATCGCGAACGGTAGGTTCGCGAGCGCGAGCTGCCGCTCGGGTAGAATTTGTACTCGAGCAGCAGGAATACCAGCACAAACTGCAGTTCGCACTGCACTCCTCCACTCGCGGAACTTCGCAGAGTTTTTTTGTAACTTCGCGGAGTTCCGCGTAGCAAAACTGCACGAACTACGCCCAGGCCTGATGATGTGTAAGGGCGCAAACTACCAAATGAGGCTTCTTAGAAATCTAAAACCATTCCTCCCTCGAGAGGACCTCAAGCAGGTGGTTCAAGCACTTGTCCTGCCGAGACTAGACTATGGTAGCGCGACGTTGTGTGGCCTCCCCAAACATACCTTGGCCCCGCTCAGGGCTTCATTGAATGCAGCTGCCAGACTGATTATTGACACACAAAAAAACGATCATATCTCCCCAGCTCTAAGATCTCTAAAGTGGTTACCCTACGAAGCAAGAATACAACTAAAGATTGCTTGTCTAACGTACAAAACCCTCCACTTCAAAACCCCTGGTTACCTCGCTCAAAAACTAGAACTATCGGGGGGGGGCAGACCATCAAGAAGTGCAAATTCTCTATTACTGAAACCTCAGACCTTTCACAAAAAGAGAACAAGACTCCGAGCCTTCTCTGGCTCGGCACCGAAGATCTGGAACTCGCTCTCTCTGGAAATCCGCAGAATTCCCTACACAGCTGCTTTCAAACATGAAGTAAAGACACTCCTAATGAACAGGTTCCTGCCTTAAATAACCATTGGTCGTCTGTTTTCTTCAACAACTGTATTACCCAGTATTGTCTACCTTACCGTACCAAGTAATGCTTGTGCACATCCTTGTACATTTTTATTAGCTCATTATGCTATCCTCTCTTACTTCCTTTACAATGTTCCCCTTTTACCTTGTTCGCCTCTTCCATTATTGTGAAGCGCTCTGATACCCTTCGGGGTCTTGTTCGTGCTATACAAAACTTTTTAAAATAAAAAATAAAAAAACATGCAAGAATGTCTTACTAATATTGAAGACAGAAGCTGTAAACATAATATATGGGTATACAGCCTTTCTAATGATGAAAGATGGATCATTTTATTTCAATGCTCCTGAAATAGACTTTATGCCACCACTGGAGTTTCAGAATGTGCACTGTATCTGTTTAAGGTGAAATACATACATGTGAACTTCCAAACCCATCATAGCCTGTCTCAGCAGAAACCAACACTGCGTTTTATCTTACAAACAGCTGAAACTCATGGCCCATATAATTATAAGGGAACCAACATAACATTTGCAGCAGACGACTCTCAGGAAATAAATGTGGTCAGAATGGAATTTCTAGCCTTTAGTGCCAGCCTGAAAGCGAAAAACATTATATATGGTCTAATAAGTCAAGCCATGATGCGCATGCATGTAGAAGGGAAAACAAAGGGGTTTGAAGGCCCAGAGGAACTGGAAAGCCTACATACATCCCTGGGTCCTACTCCTTTTGCCATGGAAGTATTTCAGACTAATAAAATGTGAGAGTGGGATTATTTCATCATATATCTTCCTACACCCTGGAGGGATTGTTCTCGAAATGGAGGGAAGAGCGTTCAGAATCTTAGAGACCAAGACATTGTGAATCATGCATTGCATGACCTTACTATAGTCCACTTAATGGAAGTGCAGATGCTCAAGCCTAAGCTCCGTCACCCTTGCCACAGTGTTAGCTAGTTGGTTGTTACGCAGTTATATTCCTTTTTGTTCCTGTCCACGCAGCCTCAATACTGATATGTTCAAAAGACCTGATGGGTGCTCACTCAATGGACTATCATAGCCATCAGGTACTACCTGCGTAGGACTAATAGCATTCCCTTAATTTTCCAGAAGATAGCATCTATACATTTGATTATGACACAGCAAGCAGCCACTACTAGACAATGTACCAGGGAATTAGCCATTTGGTCACTAAGGGGCCGATTCCGATTCGGGCCGGAAAACATACCGACCGACTCGGTACGGGAATGTTGTCTGACCGACACGTACCGGCGCTGCCCGATCCGCGTAGTACGATGCATTGCATGTGAATTACGACCGACTCGTACGTAACGCAAGCCGAACGAACGAACCGCACGGAAACCAGCTATCCGGCCGGGAAACTACGCGAATAGAACCGACCGACACGCACCAGGAATGAACCCGACAGAAACGTACCCGCGAACTCCGACCCGCGCAGTACGATGCAATGCATGTAAAACCAGACCGAGTCGCACGGAGCCCAAACTGTACGACCGACACGCATACAAAACCGAGCCGAAGCAACCCAATACTCCGCGACCGACGCGTACGCCGCACATGAAACCCATCAGGAACACAGTTTGAAAGACTCGGAGAAGCCTGCAGCGTCCTACTCGGTCAGAAGAACGTCTCCTACATGCCCAAAACCCACAAAGGAAAAATACAAAAAAAAGGGCCAAACAAGCAATGACAAAGTCAATAAATACTGGGAAAAAAACATGGAACAAAGACACACCCACAACTCCACCCCATATAAAGGCCACAAATCACTACCATGATCCTTTGCAAATTCAACTGACCTGCCAGCACAGAACACCATCAGACAGCAACCACAGACACACTCACAACTCATCCATCACACAAGCCACACACCATTAGCACCTCCCAAATAGCACCCTCACAAACACCCAGCAAAACCTACACTCACCCACCCTCACTTGCACACTCACACACACATCAATCCCCACCACCACCCATCACCATGCCCCCAAAGAAGAATCCAAAGTTCCTAGACAGTGAATTGGAAGTCCTGGTAGATGAGATCCTCAGGGTAGAGCCACAGTTGTTTGGTACATTGGTCCAACAGACCCCCATGTCGCAGAAAACTGAGATGTGGGAGAGAATCGTCAACAGGGTGAACGCACAATCACCATGTTTGCGCACAAAGGAAGACATCCAGAACAGGTGGTATGATGTGTGCAGGAGGGTCAAGGACCTACTCAAGAAGGATTACGCCTTGAGTAATCGCACCGGCAGTGGCCCTCCTGCCAAACCAGTATACCTCAGGCCCTGGGAGGAGAAGGTGCGGGCCATCCTACCACCAGTGAGAGTACATGGACTATCAAACATCCCAGAGCCTGGTGAGTACACAACCAATATACCCAATATTGTGTGACAATACACACACATCACTGTCAGGGGATAGTCAAACCATGCACCCTTAGCAAATCCACAGCAACCAAAAGATAATCATCCCAAGATGTGTATGTTAGTTAGATAAACACAATACATGCCATTTCATAGTGATATGTAACTGTGTCATGACATGTACAAACCTAACAACAAATAGAGCAAGGCAGTGGCACAAATCTAACCAACAAACACAGTCAGATATTTTGCCACCACTAGAACACCACCTCACAGGGAAGCTCACTGAAAGGAAGGAATTCTGTGTATGCTGGTGAAGTGAGTGTAGCCAATAGCATGATGGGAGTTGTAGTCACAGATATTGGTCACCCTCACAATTGGCCCATCAACACCACTCTGAACCATGCTCACATCTCAGGGAGTGGAAAAGAACTGACAAGATGGCTGACACTGGGTAATGCTGTGGGGAGCACAAGGCCCTGCTGGGAACTGTGCACCAACCAACAGCAGGACACCACTGACTGACATCCTGAAAGCCAACTTGCACTCCCTGCAATGGAAGCACGTTCCATGGTGGGATATCTGGCTGGGTGGGAAGGAGGACTGACAGCTCTGACCATAGTTACAAGCAGCTTTTCTCACACCCCCCCTTAACACAAACTCCACACAACTCACCTGGGACAATGCAATGCCTCACACTCTAATTAAATATCCCACAAAGAACAACCACACTGGGTTATGGTGTGTGAAGCACAGGGACACTCTTGGGACTTGTAGCCAAACAAACGCCAGGACAACACTGTCAGCCATCCTGTCAGCACAGGCACACTACCCCACAGGGAAGCAGAGTCAAAAGGAAGGAAGTATGGGCATGCTGGGAAGGGGGGGTGTAGGCAATAGCATGATGGGAGTGTTAGTCACAGCTCAACATCCCCCACCCACATGGCCCAGCAAGCTCACACTGAAGCATGCACACCTCACAGGCAGTGAAAAGCCACTTCAAAGATGTCTGACACTGGCCTCAGCTGTGGGGAGCACAAGGCCCTGCTGGGAACTGTGCACCAACAAACAACAGGACCACACTGTCAGCCATCTTGCCATTCCTGTCACACTCACACACAGTGAAGTCGACTCAAAAGGAAGGAAGTATGGGCATGCTGGGAAGGGGGGTGTAGGTAATAGCATGATGGGAGTTGTAGTCACAGATATTGGTCACCCTCACAATTGGCCCATCAACACCACTCTGAACCATGCTCACATCACATGGAGTGGAAAATAACTGACAAGATGGCTGACACTGGGTACTGCTGTGGGGAGCACAAGGCCCTGCTGGAACTGTGCACCAACCAACAGCAGGACACCACTGTCAGCCATCTTGCCATTGCTGTCACACTCACACACAGTGAAGTCGACTCAAAAGGAAGGAAGTATGGGCATGCTGCGAAGGGGGGTGTAGGCAATAGCATGATGGGAGTTGTAGTCACAGATATTGGTCACCCTCATAATTGGCCCATTAACACCACTCTAAAACATGCTCACATCACAGGGAGTGGAAAAGAACTGACAAGATGGTTGACACTGAGTACTGCTGTGGGGAGCACAAGGCCCTGCTGGGAACTGTGCACCAACCAACAGCAGGACACCACTGACTGACATCCTGAAAGCCAACTTGCACTCCCTGCAATGGAAGTACGTTCCATGGTGGGATATCTGGCTGGGTGGGAAGGAGGACTGGCAGCTCTGACCATAGTCACAAGCAGCTTTACTCACACCCCCCTTAACACAAACTCCACACAACTCACCTGGGAGAATGCAATGCCTCACACTCTAATTAAATATCCCACAAAGAACAACCACACTGGGTTATGCTGTGTGAAGCACAGGGACACTTTTGGGACTTGTAGCCAAACAAACGCCAGGACAACACTGTCAGCCATCCTGTCAGCACAGGCACACTACCCCACAGGGAAGCAGAGTCAAAAGGAAGGAAGTATGGGCATGCTGGGAAGGGGGGTGTAGGCAATAGCATGATGGGAGTGGTAGTCACAGCTCAACATCCCTCACCCACAAGGCCCAGCAAGCTCACACTGAAGCATGCACACCTCACAGGCAGTGAAAAGCCATTTCTAAGATGTCTGACAATGGTGCTCTGTTGTGGGGAGTACCAGGCCTTGCTGGGAACTGGGCACCAACCAATAGCAGGACACCACTGACTGACATCCTGAGAGTTAACCTGCACCCACTGCAAGGGTGGCATGCTTCATGGTGGGATAACTAGGCTGGGGGGAGAAGGATGTCCGGATGTCAACCAAATACCACCAATGCTGGTCATGCACACACCTCAACATCCACATTGAAATGCATCAGGTTGGCAGGACAATGAGCCACACCAATATCAACCTCTGACTGTGACAACTTAGGACAATGCAATGTACAGGGCCGCATCCAGAGGTACAGTCACAACTGTCATGTGTTTGAACCATTGATGCCTGCAGAAACATAACATACATTGTGTGTCTCTTCCAAAAACAGGTGATGGTGGGGACACAGTAGCAGATGAGGAGGAGTCCCTGTCCCAGGCTCCGGTGGCCCCTGAGCTCTCTGGTGTGGAACAGCCTCTGCCCTCATCGGATGGCGAAGAACAACCTGGCACCTCCGGTGTGAGTCATCATGCAGCACCAGCAGGACCACCATCTGCACCCCCTGCACACATTCCTCCAACATCTGGCAACACACAGACCACCCCCGCCGACACGGACAGACCAAGGACACTGAATGACAACAGCACAGGGACCCCAGCCCACCGTGAAGCAACGGACAACAACCCCAGTACCAACCCCCAAGGGGGCCTAGGGTCACCTGTGCGTGCCACCGCAGGTCCCGCACGTGTGGCCAGGGGTGGTGGGAGGGGTGGTAGGCAGAGGTCGCTGTTTGCAGAGGGGTCTGGACTGCATGATGACCCACAACTGGTACGCATTGCTGATGCGTACCAGAATAGCACCGGAGAATTCAGCCAGGTAGTGGGGATCCTCAAGGTCATTCAACAGCAGCAGGCTGCCCATCATGCCCGCTTGGACTCCCACATGTCCCGTGTGGAGACACACATGTCCCGTGTGGAGACACACATGTCTGGCATGGAGTCCAAGTGGGACACATTGGAAGAACTGACAGCGGTGCAGAGGGACATATTGACATGCCTCCGCCAGATTAGCACCAACATGTCCACACCTCCCTGTGTGCCCACAACATCTGGTGCCGCAACAACTGCAACTGCCACAGGGAGGGAGGATGACTCTGGTGGAGAGTCCTCTGCACCGCAGCGGCCTGCACGTGAGGGTCCCCCCAGAAAGAAGAGGGGTCGTCTGAGGAAGGACAACTGAGAGGCCGATGGCCATGTACATCCCCCAGGAACCCAACACCTGTTCTGGAAATTCTCCTTTGTGTGCAAACTGTTCACCCTGTCGAATGCAACCCAACTCTCCCCCATGACATGGGGAGTTTAAGTTGGACTAATGTATCAGATGACTGTGGACTTTACTCAGGACATTTCTGCTACCAACACTTCCAACTCATCTGGGAACGTTGGATTCCAATCCCAATGTAGAGCACCCACCATCCTGTGCACTATCCTCACACATGTATGTAAATAAACTCACTAATACACCATACTTGCCTCTGTTGTGATTCCAACGTTGTTTTTGTCATGGAGATGATGATCTGCTAAATGACACTGTGCATGCTAACTGCTACAGCAAGTTCAACACCGTCATGTGAGTCATGGCGACGTGACACATATGAGGGAGACACACCACTAGGGCTACACAACACATACACACCAGGGCCATCTGACTCATCGCCTACACTGATGTTGCCAGGAAATACAGTGGAATGCACAGACACCACACCTATTCAGAGTCTGTGTTAACTAGCCCACAGGTGCAGTAAGCAAATGTCAGTCAGATGTGTGACCACAGACAACGCACATCCCAAAGTGAAGCACAGGTTTATTACACATTTGCAACATGTTGTTTCCACTAGAGATGCTAATCCCACGTGGCAGTGGCCACACAGTCACCAAGTGTAGAAGAAATAAAGTCCAGGGGTGTGTGGCACATCACCTGTAGGGAAACAACTGCTTCCAGCCTGGAAGTTGAATTATGGTGTCGGGGGATCCGAGTTGACCAAACAACTCTGAAAGTACCCTGTGAAGGACAGACATGACACACACTCAAAAGCACTGAAGAACAGGACAGAACTGCAATACTCATGCCCAATACATGTCACAAGATACCTACACAAAACCAAGTTAGCATGTCAACACTGTTGGGGAGTACAGACTACCTGTAAGGACTCATCGCTGCACGCATCCAGTCAAGTAGCACATGGCCACACTCAAACAGCAACAGAGCACCACCAACACATATCATGCAAACTCAAATCATTGACATGACATCTCTGGATACTCACATTCAGCTGAAGAAGTTGGTGATGAGCTGTGTGCGAACATCACCCTCATCACTGGCATCGTGGCCCAGGCCAGGATCCTCCACAGGTGGCGGATGTTGGTCATCGTCATCCAGGATGAGAGGCAACTCCTTCCGCACTGCCAGGTTGTGTAGCATGCAGCAGACGATGAAAATCTTGCACACCTTTGCTGGGGCATATGGGAGGGCCCCTCCTGTCTTGTCCAGGCAGCGAAAGCGGCTCTTCAGGAGACCAAATGTCCGCTCGATCACTCTCCTGGTCCGACCATGTGCCTCATTGTAGCGCATCTGGGCTGGTGTCACAGGGTTCCTGAGGGTTGTCAGCAACCACGGCATGTTGGGGTATCCGGAGTCACCTACATACAGACAATTGCACATTAGCTGAGTTGGAAAAGAGGGTGGAATACAACATTGCAGAACACACACAATGGTACAAAGTCAGTACACACCGACAAGCCAGGCACGCTGGTTCTGCATCTGTGACATCATCCTCAGGATGCAACTACTCCTCATCACGTAGGCATCGTGTGCAGAACCGGGGAAACGTGCACACACATGTGAGATGCTCATATCTGCAAGACATACCACCAGAGCATTGATAGAATGGTAATGTTTCCTGTTCCTGTATGCCTGTTGTGGGGCCAACCGCACCGCCAATTCCTCCATCAGCGGCCTGTTGAAGCGGTACCGTCGGATGCAGTCACGTTCAACCATGGTTGCAAGGTCAGGGAATGGTCTATGGACAGCTGGTGCCCTGCAGTGCATAGGTGAACAAAGAAAGATTGTCAGTCACCCCACATATGTGGCATTGACCATACTCAATTTCACATGATACATCATTACAAGACACAAGTACTTGATGTGTGTGCCGTTCTGTATGGACATATATGGCAACTACATGGCCAACATCTAACATCACAGTTCAACATGTGTTGACAACAAGTTCCAGGTTGTGCTATGGGAAATCATTAGGCTGTCTCACAGTACCCATGTACTGCTGTCACGTTCCAAACACACACCAAAGTGACAAGTGAGGACAGATGTGCCACAGGCATCACAGCTCATTGACAGGTAGATTCCCAGGGACCCTGTATTGCCACATGGACACTGGCATGACATGTCAGCAAAACAACCATGACTCCCACAGGTAGTGGCCCCTGTTGCCTCTGCAGGACAGACATGGACGTCTGTGACACACACACGCACAACATCAAAGTCGATGCACAAACAACGTGGATGTGGAGACTGTCTCCCATTGTGCACATGGAATCAGAGACATCTGAAACACAACATGCACACAGACTGTGGAGGGCCATCACTATTGTGGCAATGGGTCACCCTGTGACATACATACCTTCCACATGGGACTCAGGGTGTATGTGACATGACATACACATACACAACCTGGAAATGTGACCATGCCACATGCTCTGAACTGAACAGTTGCACATCACAGTGGTCATGTGCACAACACACAAAGGATTCTGTCCCCATGAACACGTGCACAGCCTGGGAGTGGCTGCCCCCTAGTGCCACCAAAAAACCACATGTTGACCCCCATACACACACAGGTAATGCAGCCTTACATGCCTTAGGATACAGTGTGGACAGGCTGTGGTGTTGTAGGTGTGCCCCTGAGTCCCTGGCAAGTAATTGTGGCTGGCATACGTTCACCAGTGACAACCATGGTGACATATGCGAGTGACTTGTACAGGGACGCGTCGTACAGCAATGGACCGATCGGTGCGCACGCATTGGCCATTGCATATGATGTGGACGGAAGTATTTAGGAAGACAAGGGTGCCCCAATGTATGAACCTGGGGTAATGTAGTTTAAAGGAACAATGGTTCTAGAGTGGCCTAAAGGGTCCAAGGGGAAGTAACCCTGTAAAGGCACTGAGAAAAGTAAAGGAATAGAAACTTAATTCATAAAGGAGAGCAGTAGGAAATATAACGAGGGACATATAGGTCAATGTATGACAAATATTTATTACACAATGAAGGTATTCAGGTGCTCACACAGTAAGTGACAATAAGCGTGACGTGAGAAGTGAGGGTGAACTTAAAATAATGACATCGCATTGACAACAGAAATAGAAGCTCCTTTAAAGATTTTTACAGAGTATAAGGAGTTCATGTTGTAGGGATCGACGACGTTTCGAACTCAATTATTCGAGTTCATCTTCAGGACAAAAAGTGTGAGCAACTTGAATTGAGCTGAAGAAGGAATTAATATCCTTGGTAAAGGCGTCTACGTAGCGCTGTTCTTCTTAAGGTGACCGGGATAGCCTGCGAACTAATGCGCGTTATGGTGGGACCCGGTAAGGGGGAAAAACAAACTTAGTTTGCTGGAAAGGAGCGTGTCCTGCTCACACTCAGCGCGGATTTTCCTTTGAGCAGGACACGCTCCTTTCCTCTCCCAGGCCTCCATTTACTGAACTGTGACCGGCCAATTTAATTAATTCCCCGGCACAGCACATTGCCATTTAGCGGCGAAGGAGTTTAAGCATTTGCTTCCAGCAAACTAAGTTTGTTTTTCCCCTTACCGGGTCCCACCATAACGCGCATTAGTTCGCAGGCTATCCCGGTCACCTTAAGAAGAACAGCGCTACGTAGACGCCTTTACCAAGGATATTAATTCCTTCTTCAGCTCAATTCAAGTTGCTCACACTTTTGTCCTGAAGATGAACTCGAATAATTGAGTTCGAAACGTCGTCGACCCCTACAACATGAACTCCTTATACTCTGTAAAAATCTTTAAAGGAGCTTCTATTTCTGTTGTCAATGCGATGTCATTATTTTAAGTTCACCCTCACTTCTCACGTCACGCTTATTGTCACTTACTGTGTGAGCACCTGAATACCTTCATTGTGTAATAAATATTTGTCATACATTGACCTATATGTCCCTCGTTATATTTCCTACTGCTCTCCTTTATGAATTAAGTTTCTATTCCTTTACTTTTCTCAGTGCCTTTTACAGGGTTACTTCCCCTTGGACCCTTTAGGCCACTCTAGAACCATTGTTCCTTTAAACTATGATGTGGACGGATGCGTGTTGTGCTCCGAAATACGCGTTGTACAGCAATGGACCGATCGGTGCACACGCATTGGCCATTGCATATGATGTGGACGGATGCGTGTTGTGCTCCGAAATACGCGTTGTACAGCAATGGACCGATCGGTGCGCACGCATTGGCCATTGCATATGATGTGGACGGATGCGTGTTGTCATCTGAAATATGCGTTGTACAGCAATGGACCGATCGGTGCGCACGCATTGGCCATTGCATATGATGTGGACGGATGCGTGTTGTTTTTCGAAATACGCGTTGTACAGCAATTGACCGATCGGTGCGCACGCATTGGCCATTGCATATGATGTGGACGGATGCGTGTTGTTTTTCGAAATACGCGTTGTACAGCAATGGACCGATCGGTGCGCACGCATTGGCCATTGCATATGATGTGGACGGATGCGTGTTGTTTTCGAAATACGCGTCGTACAGCAATGGTCCGATCGGTGCGCACGCATTGGCCATTGCATATGATGTGGACGGATGCGTGTTGTGCTCCGAAATACGCGTTGTACAGCAATGGACCGATCGGTGCGCACGCATTGGCCATTGCATATGATGTGGACGGATGCGTATTGTCATCCGAAATACGCGTTGTACAGCAATGGACCGATCGGTGCGCACGCATTGGCCATTGCGTATGATGTGGACGGATGCGTGTTGTGCTCCGAAATACGCGTTGTACAGCAATGGACCAATCGGTGCGCACGCATTGGCCATTGCGTATGATGTGGACGGATGCGTGTTGTGCTCTGAAATACGCGTTGTACAGCAATGGACCGATCGGTGCGCACGCATTGGCCATTGCATATGATGTGGACGGATGCGTGTTGTCATCCGAAATACGCGTTGTACAGCAATGGACCGATCGGTGCGCACGCATTGGCCATTGCATGTGATGAGGACGGATGCGTGTTGTTTTTCGAAATACGCGTTGTACAGCAATGGACCGATTGGTGCGCACGCATTGGCCATTGCATATGATGTGGACGGATGCGTGTTGTTTTCGAAATACGCGTCGTACAGCAATGGTCCGATCGGTGCGCAGGCATTGGCTATGGCCTGACATGGTAACGGACGCGTTTTCGAAGCTTTAACGAGTCGGATGCAGTGAATTCAGTTGGCCACCCACAACAATGTTGCAAATTCATGGGTGTCATGAAGTTGAACTTTTGAAGGATGCTGTGGGCGTGTATAAGTGGTGCAATTCCATGGATTGGCCAGATTCAGAAGATGCAAACGACTTGGACCTATCACTTTGGACACATGGGACAGTATCTGCCTCTGCAGCACACATATAATGCTGGCTGTTCCCCTGAGAGCTCACTTGCCTGCACTACATGCTCCAGGACGACATTTGCCACCACCACTGCTGCTGTCTCTGCATCCTCTGGCTACTGCAATGGCACGTACTGTGGATAGAGCCCCAGCCTTCAGCACTGAGGAGAACCAGGCCCTGCTGGACAGCCTCCTTCCACAGTACAGCAAGCTGTATGGGAAACCAGGGGAGCAGGTGAGTGTGCTGTCCACTGCCTTACTAATTGTGCATGTTGTCTGACTAGCAAGACTTACAGTGTGTACACCAGTGGCTAGCATGCTCACTGAGTAGTTGTCACCCCCAAAGTGTGTAGTCACATGCACTGAACAGGTATAGTGCAGTAACAGTGCATTCCAACAAGGTTTGACTTCCCAGGCAATGATACCATTTAGTAACTGCTGGCAAACTGTTCATAGACAAAGTTGCACTACCTGTGTACATCATATGCCCCTGTGATTGAGACATGTATATCCAACTGTGTGATGCACGGAAATGTTGCATGTGTAGTAATGGCCTTTTCACTTTGTCATCCTCACAGGTTGATGCCCACCAGAAGCAGGAGATCTGGCTGACCATCGTCCGGGCAGTACGATCTGTGGGGGTCTACAGGCGCAAGATCTGCAACTGCCAGAAGAGGTGGCAGGACCTTCGGGGCTGGACCCAGAGGATCGCAAGTGTCCAGCTGAAGCTGTCGCCTCCTCGCAGGAGGGCGGACACCGGACCCTGACCCCCACATGCTCCGGATCCTGGCGGTGGTCTTCCCTGACCTGGATGGGCAGCTGAAGGCCAGACAGCAGCAAGGAGGGGGTAAGTGCTAGCCTTAACTGTGTACTATGACTAACATGCTCTATGCACTCCTTTAGCCTGGTTCCAGTTCCACAGTACAACTGTCATGTCGTCCTGGACTCATGTCCCTCACTTGTGTCATGCCCCCTCCTCATCTGATACACAGGTGTGGTCCTTACAGTCTGTGACTTAGGTCACTTGGGTACTGTGTACTTGCAGTTACCTGTGGTTCAAGTTGGGGACAGCATCAGTTACTGGAACTTTGTGGTGGGCTGCATGGGTGGTACAATTGCTCACAATGCCTGTGATCTGACATGTACTCTGGGTATGGCTTTAATATGTGTTCCAATTGCTGCTCTGACTCACCACATGTCTGGGGTATGTGCCACACACCCATGCTGCTGCAGAGACCAAGGTAGGAGCCTCAGAAGTATGTACATCATGTGTGTGACACATGCATAGCCACCTGCCTAGTGTTCAGGGTAATACCATGTTGCACATGGACCAGGACTGTAATGCCTACTCCGTACATCGAAGGCACTCTGTTCTCCCACTCCCGTGTGTCAGCATACATATTGTGCATTGTGAAGAGTGCACTCAGGTGTATGCCTCTGTGTCACCGTGGTGTGGCCTTGCTTTTTGGACTCCTGGAGGGTTTAACAATTTGGGGTGGCCAGCCATCTGAGTTGTGACTATGGGATCTGCACATAGGTTAATGCATAGGTCTCTGATCCCTTGACTGTGCACAATGTTGAATGAAACATTGAGGTGCAGGTAGCTTTGGTTCATTCTCATCAGACGGTGAAGTGCTCATGTGTATGGATTTGTGTTTGCAGTCACTCAAATGTCTCATTTGGTTGACATGGGATCATCTCAGTCCTCATGATGTGGGTGGCCAGGGGTGCACATGTGCACCTGTCAGCTACAGGGCTTACATTCCAAAACATTCCATGATTGTGACACAGTGCAGACTGGTGTTGTGTGTATGCACTGCCCCTGTGACAGGAGACAGTTATGACTGACTTGCCAGACAGGCCTGTGCCATCACATTCCAATCGCAAAGGGTGATCCACCAGTGGTGTGATATGTCCTGCATGCACACCATTGTCGCATTGTCTATCAGGACATGAGGACATCATTGTGTCTGGTGATGGAAGCAAAACCCGCATATCAACAGAGACTTTGCCCATCACTTTTCCTGACACATGTACTGAGTCAGTGGCAGGAGATGGCATGTGTTTGGAGTGACACATTTCCAGATGTTCTCTTGGATGTCCAACAACTGTGTATGTGGTGCATGTGTGCACATATGATTAGTCGCATACAACAGGCAGCAGACAGATGGGTGCATGGACAGGTAGGATATGTGTGGCATGACTGACTGTCAGGCAGAGAATGGGCTTCTTCAAATCAGTGTCAGCACTTATTGCAATGTCTAGCAAATGATGGCAGGGCTTGCTCTGTGATGTGCTGTACTTATTGTGGTGTGTGTGGTCAGTACAGGTGACTAATGTTGCTCTGTTTATCCTGATTGTTTGCAGATACATCCACGGCCACAGGAGGAGACAGCTCCACGGACCAAGAGGAGCGGCAGAGCCAGACTGGGTCCACTGCAGGGGAGAGTGAGGGACCCAGTGGCACGGAGGGTGAGGGGAGCCACACTGAGGAGACCTCAGCTACGACCACCTCGGCTGGGGAAAACAGCACTTCCAGTGAGGACTCCCTTGTGGAGGCGGGTGTCAGCAGACCAGAGGCAACGTCAAGCAAGTCTGACCCCGCCACCACCACCATCTCCACCCTCCCATCTGCTCCCATCCCACATGTCCGTGGAGGCTCCCGTGTAGGGGAGCGTGTCTCCTTCATGCCAGGCACCGCACCCCTGCCTCTGTCCCCCTGCTGCCCTGAGTGTGGAATCTGTGGACTTGCTGAAACAGATCCATGTAGGGCAGACATCAATGCTGAGTGTCCTCCATGCACACACAGGTCTGTTGACACAACTGGTGTCATTCATGGAGGGCATGTCATCTGGCATGTCTGCCCTATATCGGACCACTCAGTCCATGGCCTCCTCACTGACGGCAGCAGTGTCCCTCATGCAACAGTCCCTCACCCCTCCTACCTCTGCCCCATCCACAATCCCCAGCACCCTACCTGTCCCAAGCACACACACACACCGGCACCGGCATGCACCAGCACAGACACAAGCAGCACACAGACACACAAGACAAAATCCAGACGCACAAGCACGCACAGTCAGGGGACTGATACCTCACTCACAGGGGATGGGGCCCAGACACACGCATCCACGAGCACTCCGCAGTCCTCAGATACCTCTCCCTCCAAAACCCCTTCCCTTGCCTCACCTGCAACCCCCCCCTCCCAGAAGCTCTTCCTCTGTGAGCTTGGCCTCTTCCCCACAGATACATCTGACACGAAGACCAGGCGGAAGAGGCGACCACCACACACAGAGGGGAGTGCCCCTCACACTCGGACACCCTCCCCCAGGCACAGGCAGACTGAGGACCCCATTCGAAAGTCCCCCCGGACCAGGAAGGGCAAGACCCCACCACCACGCAGCTCCACCACACAGTCTCTCTCCTCCATCCCCCAGGCCACCACTCCACAGGTTCCACCGCCACACCCTGTCCCAGGTTCCCCCACACACCGATACTGCATCCCCAAACTGCTTAGGCCCTCCCCCCTACCACTTGCTCTTCCACCCCCAAACCAGACGCTCTGCCTGTTTGTGCCACTGGTGTGGAGACCGGTGTCCCCCCTCTGTCCTGCCCACCTCATCTGCCCCCCTTCCACTCCCTTGGAGTTATGCACTGCAGTGGAGTCCACAACCACCCCGTCTGACTCGGGCACTGCAGTGGGGACCCAGTCCACTCCATCTGACCGGCCCACTGCAGTGGTTGCAGCACCCACACCATCTGACTTGTGCCCTACAGTGGTGCCGGCCCCCACTGAGTCAGACACCTCCACTGCAGTTGCCGGTGACACTCCTGCACCCACCACCCCTTCACTGCCTCCTTCCAGCATCCCCTGATCCTGTCCCTGCGGTGCCTGGCCTGCCCCTTGTATGCCCCTCCGAAGGGGATGTCCCCTGTCCATACCAGTGCAGGCAAGCAATGGGTGACAAGTTGTCACATATCACCCTGTTGGGACTGTGTATTTGGACTGGCCATTGGCATTAGTTTCTTTTGGACTTAAAATTTTAGTTTAACATTTGTAAAGCCTCTTTTTGTTTACTTGTGGTTTTTCTTTGGATGTACATGATGTAGATGAGTATCATCATGCATTTGCAGTTGTAATAGTGTTCAGATCAGGAAAATGAAGTGTTGCTGTGATGGACTCCATGTGGTCCATGGGATATGTGTCCTAATGTAGTCTGGATCTATAGCATCCTTTGCTGCAGTCTGAGGGTGTAATGTTCAGCATTTGACACAGGGATGTACGTTTTGCATTTGTAAATTAACATCTTTGGCTTACACTGATGCACATCTGGTGGGCTTACCACTGTTCAATGTTTCTATTTCCCTGACTGTGTGCCCATCTCCACTGGACATGCAGTTTAGCACATCAATGTTGAAGGACTCATCTGTGTATACAGTGCAACTTGCTTGACACGTGTTTTGGGTGTATGCAGATGACTGACGTGACACTCCCGTACCCAGGCTGATGTGAGCAGAGCCTTCAGTGTGTTGTAGTTGTTGACTCACTGACCGAGTGTTCTGCTGACATGTTTGAGTCGTGCACAGACAAGGTTTGGCACAGCGGACCTTCCACAGGAGTGGAGTGCCCTCATGGCAGTGTGTAATCCCGTGACATTGCCTGGGCCCGTGTTGTGTGTTGTGTGAGCATGTCTGTGTGTGTTCACTTCCCTTTTCCTACACAGGCTGTGTCCCTAGGGATGTTCCTGTTTGTGATGCTTGCTGAGTTGTCCTGTGTTCATCCAGCATCTCGGACCTGGTTTCTCCGGGATGTGGGTGCATGGCAAACTAATGTTCATCAGGTTGTCATCCCTAGTTGTCTTTGTTGTCAGGGCTGGGGATGTGGGCAAACGCAGAAGGGACACAGTCAGGATTCCCCTTGGCACTTGTTGGTTACACAAGTCATGTAATTTACAGTTTGTGGTAGCTTTCAGTGATTGTGACACGTTGTGTGTGTGACTGCTGCCACTCCTCAGGGTCAGAGCTGCAATGTTGGAAGTTGTCTATGTGTGTTCTTTGTGGGTCACCTTGGCTTCTTCATTGGTGTGTGACTGTGGCTGGGATCCCATTGATTGGGGTGGATTTCACGTCATGCCCATGTACGGCGTACTGTGCAGTGTGTCAGACCATCACGAGTCTTGTTGACTGGCCATATGTGATGGGTTTCTGCACCTTAGTTCCCACCACCACCCCTGGGATTGTCATGGGTGCATGTGCAATGTCACCAGTCCATGTGAGCTTCACTGCTGCACATTGGTGGAGATCAAGGTGTTTGGTGTTGAGTGTGTGCAAATGTGAGTTGTTGCATGGCTAGACCCCTACCTCCATATTGGCCTTGACTGACAGGCCTTGCTGATTGATTTGTGCTTGTGTAGGTGTGATGGTAGTTAGTTGCTAAGGACACATGGCTGTGGTTCACAGTGTGAACGACATCTACCTTTGTCATCACAGTGGGATTATCATGCAGGCTAGTGTCACCACAATGTGGGGTCCCTGGGGGTAGTGCTGTGGTGGGTCTGTCTCTTGCTGTGTTAGTTGCTGTTCCTACAAGCTTGTGTGACATGTGTAATTTGGGCTCCCTCTCATCTAACAATGCCTGATTGCCCACATAGGGGAATCCGATCCATAAGTTACTTTTGTGTGGCACTGTATACACATCTGTGTAATTGGGATTCAGGCCTCCTCATGTGTTGTGTGGTTGCCTGGGGACACTGGCACACCCCCCCATCACCTGTTGTGTTTGATATGCAGTGTGAGGCTGCCTGTTTGTGTTTGTGCATCTGCACCACTGCATTGGCATATCTTTAGTGTGCCATTGGCTGTATGTTGTTTGGTGGATTTCCCCTGCTGTCCCTGGGACTCCTAGGTCATCAGTCAGCACAATAATCATGGTTTGTATGTCCCATTGCTGCCATGGTATGGTATTTGTTCACCTCACATCTACAGTCTCCACAGGATATCTACATTTGTGTGTCCATTGATGCAGATATGTGGGTCTGCATTATGATGGTCACTTCTGTCATTATGTAATTGATAAATGTTGACAATGTCAGCCCCCATGGGTGATGTTTGTCTGCACATGGCCAAAGGTATGTTTTATTTGCACTGCACTGTTTGCCTCACCAAATCTATGTTGCTATGGGACACAATCACTACTTTGCCACTGATGTGTTTGTTGTTGTGTGACCAGGAATCATCCATGCTGTTTGGCAGTTGCAGCTTTTTCCATGACAACACTTACCTTTTGGTCACTGTGATGATGGGGGTTTAGACCCCATTGCCACATTGTTCAAAATGTGCTTCAGCTATGGACCCCACACTTACATTTTGGTCACTGTGATGATGGGGGTTTAGACCCCATTGCCACAATGTTCAAAATGTGCTTCAGCTATGGACCCCACACTTACCTTTTGGTCACTGTGATGATGGGGGTTTAGACCCCATTGCCACAATGTTCAATTGGGCTTCAGCTATGGACCCCACACTTACCTTTTGGTCACTGTGATGATGGGGGTTTAGACCCCATTGCCACAATGTTCAATTGGGCTTCAGCTATGGACCCCACACTTACCTTTTGGTCACTGTGATGATGGGGGTTTAGACCCCATTGCCACAATGTTCAAAATGTGCTTCAGTTATGGACCCCACACTTACATTTTGGTCACTGTGATGATGGGGGTTTAGACCCCATTGCCACAATGTTCAAAATGTGCTTCAGTTATGGACCCCACACTTACATTTTGGTCACTGTGATGATGGGGGTTTAGACCCCATTCCCACAGTGGTCATGGTCTGCTTGCATTGTGGAGGCCACACACATTTATGTGTGACACATGTGATAGGGGGTCACATTGTATGTTCAATGTCATGTTCAGTGTTGTAGGCATTTGACACAGACTACACACTTTTGTCATGATGTTGGGGGATGTCTTTTTCTGACATTCCTTATGTTGGAGTATGCTGGTTGTGTCATGCATTACCCGTCCTATGAGTGGGGATGGTAGTAGTGGTAGGCATCCAGGCCCCCATGAGAAGGGGTGGTGGTGGTAGTGGTAGGCATCCAGGCCCCCATGAGTAGGGGTGGTGGTAGTGGTAGGCATCCGTCCCCCTATGAGTGGGTATGGTAGTAGTGACAGGCATCCAGGGCCCCATGAGTAGGGGTGGTGGTAGTGGTAGGCATCCAGGCCCCCATGAGTAGGGTAGTGGTAGTGGTAGGCATCCAGGCCCCCATGAGTAGGGGTGGTGTTAGTGGTAGGCATCCATCCCCCTATGAGTGGGGATGGTAGTAGTGACAGGCATCCAGGCCCCCATGAGTAGGGGTGGTGTTAGTGGTAGGCATCCATCCCCCTATGAGTGGGGATGGTAGTAGTGACAGGCATCCAGGCCCCCATGAGTAGGGGTGGTGTTAGTTGTAGGCATCCATCCCCCTATGAGTGGGGATGGTAGTTGTGACAGGCATCCAGGCCCCCATGAGTAGGGGTGGTGGTAGTGGTAGGCATCCAGGCCCCCATGAGTAGGGGTGGTGTTAGTGGTAGGCATCCATCCCTCTATGAGTGGGGATGGTAGTAGTGACAGGCATCCAGGCCCCCATGAGTAGGGGTGGTGTTACTGGTAGGCATCCATCCACCTATGAGTGGGGATGGTAGTAGTGACAGGCATCCAGGCCCCCATGAGTAGGGGTGGTGTTAGTGGTAGGAATCCATCCCCCTATGAGTGGGGATGGTAGTTGTGACAGGCATCCAGTCCCACATGAGTAGGGGTGGTGGTAGTGGTAGGCATCCAGGCCCCCATGAGTAGGGGTGATGTTAGTGGTAGGCATCCATCCCCCTATGAGTGGGGATGGTGGTAGTGACAGGCATCCAGGCCCCCATGAGTAGGGGTGGTGGTAGTGGTAGGCATCCATCCCCCTATGAGTGGGGATGGTAGTAGTGACAGGCATCCAGGCCCCCATGAGTAGGGGTGGTGGTAGTGGTAGGCATCCATCCCCCTATGAGTGGGGATGGTAGTTGTGACAGGCATCCAGGCCCCCATGAGTAGGGGTGGTGGTAGTGGTAGGCATCCAGGCCCCCATGAGTAGGGTGGTGGTAGTGGTAGGCATCCAGGCCCCCATGAGTAGGGTGGTGGTAGTGGTAGGCATCCATCCCCCTATGAGTGGGGATGGTAGTAGTGACAGGCATCCAGGCCCCCATGAGTAGGGGTGGTGTTAGTGGTAGGCATCCATCCCCCTATGAGTGGGGATTGTAGTTGTGACAGGCATCCAGGCCCCCATGAGTAGGGGTGGTGGTAGTAGTAGGCATCCAGTCCCCCATGAGTAGGGTGGTGGTAGTGGTAGGCATCCAGGCCCCCATGAGTAGGGTTGGAGTTAGTGGTAGGCATCCATCCCCTTATGAGTGGGGATGGTAGTTGTGACAGGAATCCAGGCCCACATGAGTAGGGGTTGTTATAGTGGTAGGCATCCAGGCCCCCATGAGTAGGGGTGGTGTTAGTGATAGGCATCCATCCCCCTATGAGTGGGGATGGTAGTTGTGACAGGCATCCAGGTCCACATGAGTAGGGGTGGTGGTAGTGGTAGGCATCCAGGCCCCCATGAGTAGGGTGGTGGTAGTGGTAGGCATCCAGGCCCCCATGAGTAGGGGTGGTGTTAGTGGTAGGCATCCATCCCCCTATGAGTGGGGATGGTAGTAGTGACAGGCATCCAGGCCCCCATGAGTAGGGGTGGTGTTAGTGGTAGGCATCCATCCCCCTATGAGTGGGGATGTAGTTGTGACAGGCATCCAGGCCCACATGAGTAGGGGTGGTGGTAGTGGTAGGCATCCAGGCCCCCATGAGTAGGGGTGGTGTTAGTGGTAGGCATCCATCCCCCTATGAGTGGGGATGGTAGTAGTGACAGGCATCCAGGCCCCCATGAGTATGGGTGGTGGTAGTGATAGGCATCCAGGCCCCCATGAGTAGGGGTGGTGTTAGTGGTAGGCATCCATCCCCCTATGAGTGGGGATGGTAGTAGTGACAGGCATCCAGGCCCCCATGAGTAGGGGTGGTGGTAGTGGTAGGCATCCATCCCCCTATGAGTGGGGATGGTAGTAGTGACAAGCATCCAGGCCCCCATGAGTAGGGGTGGTGGTAGTGGTAGGCATCCATCCCCCTATGAGTGGGGATGGTAGTTGTGACAGGCATCCAGGCCCCCATGAGTAGGGGTGGTGGTAGTGGTAGGCATCCAGGCCCCCATGAGTAGGGGTGGTGGTAGTGGTAGGCATCCATCCCCCTATGAGTGGGGATGGTAGTCGTGACAGGCATTCAGGCCCCCATGAGTATGGGTGGTGGTAGTGGTAGGTATCCAGGCCCCTATGAGTAGGGGTGGTGTTAGTGGTAGGCATCCATCCCCCTATGAGTGGGGATGGTAGTAGTGACAGGCATCCAGGCCCCCATGAGTAGGGATGGTGTTAGTGGTAGGCATCCATCCCCCTATGAGTGGGGATGGTAGTAGTGACAGGCATCCAGGCCCCCCTGAGTAGGGGTGGTGGTAGTGGTAGGCATCCATCCCCCTATGAGTGGGGATGGTAGTAGTGGTAGGCATCCAGGCCCCCATGAGTAGGGGTGGTGGTAGTGGTAGGCATCCAGGCCCCCCTGAGTAGGGGTGGTGGTAGTGATAGGCATCCAGGCCCCCATGAGTAGGGGTGGTGTTAGTGGTAGGCATCCATCCCCCTATGAGTGGGGATGGTAGTAGTGACAGGCATCCAGGCCCCCATGAGTAGGGGTGGTGGTAGTGGTAGGCATCCATCCCCCTATGAGTGGGGATGGTAGTAGTGACAGGCATCCAGGCCCCCATGAGTAGGGGTGGTGGTAGTGGTAGGCATCCATCCCCCTATGAGTGGGGATGGTAGTAGTGGTAGGCATCCAGGCCCCCATGAGTAGGGGTGGTGGTAGTGGTAGGCATCCAGGCCCCCCTGAGTAGGGGTGGTGGTAGTGGTAGGCATCCATCCCCCTATGAGTGGGGATGGTAGTAGTGACAGGCATCCAGGCCCCCATGAGTAGGGCTGGTGGTAGTGGTAGGTATCCAGGCCCCCATGAGTAGGGTGGTGGTAGTGGTAGGCATCCAGGCCCCCATGAGTAGGGGTGGTGTTAGTGGTAGGCATCAATCCCCCTATGAGTGGGGATGGTAGTAGTGACAGGCATCCAGACCCCATGAGTAGGGGTGGTGGTAGTGGTAGGCATCCATCCCCCTATGAGTGGGGATGGTAGTAGTGACAGGCATCCAGGCCCCCATGAGTGGGGTTGATGTTAGTGGTAGGCATCCATCCCCCTATGAGTGGGGATGGTAGTAGTGACAGGCATCCAGGCCCCCATGAGTAGGGGTGGTGTTAGTGGTAGGCATCCATCCCCCTATGAGTGGAGATGGTAGTAGTGACAGGCATCCAGGCCCACATGAGTAGGGGTGGTGGTAGTGGTAGCCATCAGGCCCCTATGGGTGTGTATGGCATTGGTGATAGCCATCCCGCCCCTAAGGTTCGGCTGTTGCTAGTGTACGTCATTTCTGCATCCCTATGTGTGTATGACATATGTCGGGTACCTGTCGTTTGTTTGTGTAGTGGGTGTTTGACTTACCGTCTGCGCCGTACGCATCCGTACCGGTTCCGGTAATAGATGTAGAGTATTGGTAGGACCTGCGCGATGGGATTCATGGTTGGGTCGTCTCGTTCGGGTTTCTCGTGACTTCGACTCGTACTCGTCGCTGGCTTGTTCGTCTCGTAGCCATGGATCGTCTTGTGGCGCGAATCGGAGCTTATGTGCAGCTCTCCCGGATGCTCTGACGTGCCGGACGTAGCGACGGGTTCGGCGCGTACGGAAGGCGCATCGTACTAGTCCGGCCGGAAGGTGCTGTATATTTACTTCCGTGCGACTCGATTCGGCGTTTACGGATCCGGCTCGGGCGGGGAACAGGAGCTGCAATGGGTACGTACGGCTGGGTCGGAATCTGAGCAGTTATGCGCATCGTACTTGCTTGTTCGGACGACTGTTCGAGAAACACGCGTTCGGCTTGTTTTTTTTCCGGACGAATAGTGTTAGGTGCGCTTCCGGCTGAGATCGGAATCGGCCCCTAAATGTTAATGTACTTACCAGCTATGTTAAGCAGTGGAAGATACTGACTGCTCTTACCACTAAGAATGAATAAAGAGACAAGTGGTAAATGTGGGGGAAGTGTAGCTCTTAACATCCACTGCAATAGTTACAAGGAAACCTTCATTAGTGAGATTTAATATGCGAATTGCAAGTTTATTTCATTATTCACAAAGAAATTGTCTTGTTTTAAACAAGACCTTGATTTATCAATTCAAAGTTTCAATCTTAAACAATTATTTGTGTGATGGCACAGTGAAAATGATGAAGTGAATAAATAGCATGCAAGTGCTATACATTATGCAATTATATGGGAAACAGCCTTTACAACGAACGCGTTACTTCTTTATTA
This sequence comes from Calotriton arnoldi, assembly GCA_963921515.1. NCBI lineage: Eukaryota > Metazoa > Chordata > Amphibia > Caudata > Salamandridae > Calotriton > Calotriton arnoldi. The sequence continues at coordinate 121,080 of CAWUFW010020020.1, forward strand.
AACATTTTGTTTACATTTACACCCTCACAGATATCCCACCCTCCACCCCGACCAAAGCTCAGACATGCCAAATATTACCAAAAACAAACAATATTTCATTTCATTCCATATTATCGATAATATTATGGTATAAAAACAGAAACAAAGAAAACCAAAAAAACAGAATTTTGCTTAATATGCAAGCCTAAGCAGTTCCAGTCTATATTGGAAATTTATCATGGATTAATTTAATTATTGTCCATTGGTCTTTGTAATTGTGACCATTGTAAAAGCGGATCCCATATTGCCAGTCCTTTTACGTTTACCACGCCCCTTTCTCTTATATATTGCAACTTCTAGACTACAGGTAGCCAATAATCGGGATCTCCACTGCTGAAAAACAGGTGGGTTTGTGTCCTGCCATGCTGACGCGATACATAGTCTATAGACCGCCATAGCAACAAATATCAGCCCACGCATATATTTTGGTCGGTCGATATTAGCTACACCTAGCATAATCTCATCGTTTAGAATTTCTATTCTTTCGTTAAATATTTCAGATAAAAAGGCTGAAATATCATTCAATACTTTTGTTAATACTGTACAGGTAGCAAATATATGTATACTATCAGCTTCAGGTAATGCACATCTAGGACAACTAGTTCCTTTCCCCGTCCCCATTTAGCAATTTTATAGGGGTATAATATAGGAAAAAAAGGTTTTATAATATTGAGCCTGTAGCTTGATAGACATTAAACAGGACTGATATTTTACAAAGGAATGGTGAACTGTTTTAGCCAAGACTCCAAGTTTATCCTGCCATTTCCTAATGTATTTATCCAAATCATCTGAATTACAGATGTTCAATGATTCAGTAAATTTCTCCTATTTTTATATCGGTCTTTTTAGACAAATTCTCCATAATCTGAGCTATTTGGAATTTAAGTTCCCCCACCTTTCTTCATGAGAAAATCCCGAATTTGAAGGAATTTAAAGAAATCCCGATGATCTAGATTGTATTCCAATTGTAATTCCCCGAAGGATTTCAGTCCTAAAGTCGTATAAAAACATCCAAGTTGTGTAATACCGTTCGATATCCATCTTTCCATACATATGTCGTTAAAAATCCCGGGAAGATTACTATTATTATAAATTGAGGTATAATAGGATAATCGTCCGATACCGACTAGTTTACGGATAAAATTCCAAGCCTTATAAATACCAAATATAGACTTAAATCTGACTTTTTTAAAATAACTATCGTTCACATGGCGCCATAGACATTCTCTCGACTCATTTCCTAATAGCAGCTCTTGCGGTGTTAGAATATTCCCTACACTACTGACATCAGTCTTAAATAGTAAATTAATACAATATTTCAGTATGGTAGCCCAATAATATAGTTTAAAATTGGGCAATGCCATTCCTCCTCTGTCTTTAGGTAAAGTAATGTTTCGTAGTGCTCTTCGCGGTTTCTTATATCCCCATACAAATCTAGAAAACATACTATCCATGTCTTTAAATAATTGTGGTGGGAATTCCAGACAAATTGATCTAAAAAATATAAAAATCTGGGCAAAAAAGCATTTTAATCAAATTGCACCGCCCTCCGATAGATAGATGGAGATTATTACAGCGAATCATATCTTTTTTTGTACGTTGCATTAGTGGAGCGATATTATCATTAACTAAATTCTCTATTTTGGCGGTTATGCTAACGCCAAGATATATAGCTTTCTCTGTAACTCGGCTATCGATCATCTCGAGTTTACTATTCAGAATAATTTGAGTTTTGGTTTGATTTAATTTGTAGCCGGATAACTCACCAAAGATCCTAGCTTCTTCAACAACGAACGCGTTACAACGCATGCCATTACAACGCATGTCGTTACAACGCGAAAGGCTTGTTGCAGGGGTAGAAGGTGTTGGAGTTAACTCCAACACCTTCCCTACTGTTGCACACACTGGAGTTGGAATAGTAAATTATACTATTCCAACTTCCAGCGCACCCCAAACAGCAAGTCGGGGTAAATGTATGCGTTGTAACGGCATGCGTTGTAATGGCATACATTGTAACGTCATACAACCCAAATATATACATGTGACTGATGAGGACATTGGCATGTAACAGACAATACTCCATGTAGGAGTGTTGAAATCCTTAATTAAATTAATAATCAGTCCACTGTAGTATTTGTTGACGTTTTGACCCACAATACAAAATTATTTAGATCAAAGTCATCATCAGGATGGGAATATACATACAAGACACCCAGAAATGAAAGAATCATGTGTCATTCAAGTATTGAGGCTATTAGTTCCATTACAAGAGTTATGAGTATAGACTAATAACATACCAGTGGATTGTGGCAAAGGTCATACAATCCGAGATGTGTATAGTAGAATACTTGGGGTAACATCATCATGGCTCGCAAGCTGCACAGAGACATATAGCATTCAATCTTCTATATGTTACAATAAATTTAATCTTACTGTTAGGGTGCAAATTTATCAGCTGGGGTAAGTGACCACTACTGTTAGAAATCGGTGTGTTATAGTTTGTCTCTAAAAGGTGATCTGTAGAGGTATCACTAGGATTAAATCTAAAGGAAGAGACAATTGTATGAAAAACATTAATAAATTCCAAAACTAAATTCCAATGGGCATGCCGATTCTGTAATGGATTGTATCAATTTGTAAGTACCACCCGGTGAGGTGTATACCAGAAACGTATATATTCTTTGCGCGCTAGGGGGCAGATTTACAAGCCCCTTGCGATACATTTGCGCTGCCGCTGCGTCACTTCTGTGACGCAGCGGCGGCGTAAACCATGCGCCACGTTGCGCCTTATTTACAACGTGACGCATCTAGGGAGATGCGTCACATTGTAAAGCCCTGCGCCACATGAAACCTGCGTCAGGTTTCATGTGGGCGTTCCATCGCAGGGTGGGCGTTCCGTCACAGGAAAGCCTCGTGAAAGTGACGCAGTGAAATCTACAAGATTTCACTGGAGTCACTTTACGACGCTGCTGCGTCAAACCCTTACGCCTGCTTGAAACAGGCGTAAGGAGTGACGCACCACGTTAGGTATGGGCAGCCCCTGTGCATTGCTGGAGCCGCGTCGTGCTTGCGACACGACTCCAGCAATGCGCCACTCTTACGCCACAGGATGCGACACGCATCGGCCTATCCTTGCGCCACGGTGCGCCGCATTGTAAATGCAGCGCATCCGTGGTGGCGCAAGGAGAGAATTGCGTGTCGCATCTATTCTGGCGCATCCGTGCTGATTTGCAGGGATGCGCCAGAACTTGTAAATCTGCCCCTAGATATTTTGTCTTCAAAAATTATTAAAGGGTCATGTATCTATTTCAGTGGAAACATAAGCATGTATCATGTATTAATAAAGGAACCTCTCATCAGAAAGGGGCAACATTATATCTACCAAAAATTCGGCTCACAGAACATGCAAGAAGTTAGGCAACCCTTGTGACTCGAGTGGTGTAATCGATTGTCAAACGGGGACTGAATCAGCATCTACAAAGGAAAGACACAGTGATTAAACTGTTTATGACATGTGCATGTTACAAAGGAAAAGGTGAGGGGGCCCTGAGACTCACGCATTTATAAGTATACAATCTGCCGATCGGTGAATCTGAAACTGAAGGGATGAATAGATTCAGTATCCTGATTCTTTCGTAGAAGGCTGCAGGAATGTCTGTGCATGCCGTACTTACAGGGAAATAGAGCGCCTACTGGCCAGAACTGATCCTGGGCCAGGAGCATGGTGTGGAAAGCACAATGGGGCATATTTACAAGCCCCTTGCGCCACCCGTACGTCACTTTTCCCATGTTAAAAATGACTCAAAAGTGGAGCAAGGCGCTTGTAAATAAGCATTTTTTGCAAAGAAACGTCCTCTGGGGTTATTTTATATCAACACTTTCACTCATACACATGATCAAAGTACATATATTTAAGACCCAATCATACCAGTTCCCCCACAACTTCGAGTCTGCTACGTATCGGCACAAAAAACCTATAGTTAATAGAATGGTGATTGAAATTTATTAAACAAAATATATTTTGCAAAACATTACACAATAAAAAACAATTCTATCAAAAGGATCACAATGAAGCAATTGTAGTACATTAAAAATAAGAACAATTCATCACAATAAAAAACAATCAAAAAACATTTTCTTACACAAGAGTCTAAAAAGCAAACAATAACCTTTGTCATCAATTGCCACAATCCTAAATAAAATTTGTACACAGAAACCCTGATGCCTTACAAATCATACACATCTAAGGTAATGCTCATGCAGATGAATTTGTGGCTATGGTACAAGCGTCGACGCGTTTCGAAGGTATATTCACATAACTCCTTGTGTTGCGACATATTTACAATGTGACGCAAAGGGAGATGCGTCATGTTGTAAAGCCCTGTGCTACATTATACCTGCGTCAGGTATAATGTATGCAGGGTGGGCGTTCCCACGCAGGAAAGCCTCATAAAAGTGATGCAGTGAAATCTACAAGATTTCACTGAGTCACTTTTACGACGCCACTGCGTCAAAACCTTGCGCCTGCCTGAAGCAAGCGTAAGGAGTGATGCAGCATGTTAGGAATAGGCATTCCTAACTATTGCTGGAGTTGCGTCGTACTTGCGACACGACTCCAGCAATGCGCTGCCCTTATGCCGAAACGATGCGTCACGCATCTGTCTATCCTTGCGCCACGGTGCACCGCATTGTAAATGCAGCACATCCATGGTGGCGCAAGGGTTTTTTTATGTGTCGCAATTTAACTGGCGCATCCCTGCTAATATGCAGGGATGCGCCAGTTCTTGTAAATCTGCCCCGTAGAGTGCAAGCTATCGGAGCGGCATGAGTAGCATATCCGTTTGAAAAATAGCTGTGTGTGGCTATTTTTTCGTAGCAATTATTATGTTGTTAAATGCGCAGACTGAAGTAGATTGGTAAATATCTGTGAACTTGGGGATTAATTAAAACCGGACTATCTCCTTAAATAAAGAGGACTGTGGAGAAAGAAGAAATACTACTGTCACAGTCAGTGAGGTCCAAGTCATGGAAAGGGAAGTGTGTGAATATAAAAATCCCAAAGGTTAAGGGCTTTGCAAGGAATTTCCTCATTGCCTATATTTAGTTGTATTTTGTATCCAGGTCAATCAAATAAGGGCCAGATTACGATGCGGTCGTATTCCTTTCCGGCCACCTCATTGCGATGGAGGCGGTCAGAAAGGAATCCGATCGGTCATTCAGACTGGCTTCCGATGGGCTCAGAGAGCCCGTCAGCCAAACAGAATGAGGATGGTAATCCCTAGGGTGGCTCTTTCCTCCCTATGGATTACGATGTCAGGTTTTGACAGCCTTTCTGTGCTGGCCTTTTCGACACAGAAAGGCTGTCAGAACTCCAATTTGGGACCCCCTTGGGTGCACGGCCTCCAATCGGAGGCCTTCCTGCACCCCGCCATGGGGTGTGGGGATGAACTTCACCTCCTATTTTACAATGGGAGAAGGTATTCCAGCCAGAATACATGCTCTCATTGTAAAGTATAGGCATGCGACCGAACAGTGTTCGGTCGCATCCTAATTAGTGAGTCGGGACCGCCGACCTGGTTTCGGTCGGTCCCTTGACCGAGACGATGTCGGGCTGAGGAAACTCCGCCCGACATCGTAATGAGTCCCTAAGTTACTGATAGAATGTGTAATTTATGGTGAACAGTCATAATATCGAGAAAAAAAATATCGACTGGATAGAATATCGAGTTTTTTATATAGAATGGACAGAATATCGAATTGCAAAAATATAGTGGTGCAGAATATCGAAATTCAGGTAATAAATATCGATTTCCATAATATCGAAGTTAGTAATATCGACAGTCATAATACAGTTGTTAAAAATATCGAATTTTTTTATAGCGTTTTAAGTGTTAGTATATGTGTTAAAAATATGTATTATTTTTGTAATGTATGTTTTAATTTTTTTAAAGTAATGAATTTTATGTTATTTAAGTTTTTGCGTAATTTAATTCCGTAGCGGGTTGTGGGTTTATAGGAGAATAGGGTGGGAAGTAATTTAATTATAGTAAATTAAATATTAATTTGTAGGAATTATTAAATATTTTTAATTTAATTTTGCGTTTTAGTTCTGTAGCGGGTTGTGGGTTTTTAGGGGAATAGGGTGGGAAGTAATTTAATTGTTATTTAGGGGCTCATTACGATGGCGGGCGGAAGCACAACCGCCGTGCTGGCGGATGCAAAAACCACCAGTTACCGCCGGCACGCAGCAGTCCACACGCCCGCCCAATTACGATGCGAAAAGCAGGCCAAACACCGCCGGCAAGCCAGCAACACCGTCCGCCATCAAAGTGCGCCCGTTCACGTAGCGGCGCAGCACAACTGACACACACCGTCCGACGAAACACGTCCCGCCCGGCGCATAAATTACGATGCCGCAAACAAACGGCTCCCACGGCCAAGAGACACCGCACGTGAAAGAGAGGCGGTAACACGGACGCAGAGCACGGACAACGAAGAAGCGGCACCCCGGGCATGAATCCAGCACTGCAGGCCCTTCCCATGCTTCTGCTGATGCACCACCAAGGACGCAACGTACCGCGGAGACGCAGGTAGGCACACACACAACAAGTGCACGCAAACAGCGCACACAGTGCAAGGGCGGAAAAAGCGGACAACCCCCCACCAGCGCGTGTACACTACACATCCACCATTGCATCCACATATGACACACAGGCCAAATCCTAACATCGCGGAACACATGTGTACACACCACCTGGGACTAGGAACCAACCACCCCGTCACGGCCACAAAGCGCCGATGACGCCGCCACACATGCGCACAACGCAGAGGCCAACCGCAGCGCCATGCATGCGTCGCACACAGACACAGGGACACAACCAAGCAGCACACACATCAGCCCCACCCCGAACGCACATGACACGTGACAGGCCTGCCACAGACATGTCCCCAACGCCCAATTCACGGACAACACCCAACGCCACACAACCGACGCACACATGTCAGTGAAGTCACGCAACAGCAGGACACACCCCAGTGTAACAAACATGGCGAAGCACACAGCGGCGGCAACACCAACTAGGAGAAGCAGGGCCCCTTCGGGAAGAGGAACGCCAGTACCACACTGAAAAACCCATACCACCCTGCACATATGAACAAGACACATGAAACGGAACACCAAAGAGCCCGGGGACCGACAACAGGTGGCCCAAGAATAACATCCACACACAAGGCCCAACGCAGAGCGGAAAGGCAGGCTGCCGCCCACACAAGGGAGAGCAGACAGCACTGAATGACCTTCCATTCCAACTCCGAAACCACAGCCCTACGACAGAAGCCGGTGAATACAGCCATTGTCCAAGAATAGACCAACACAGGCATGCCGAGGAGACCGACCACAGGGCAGATAGCGCATATCACAGAAGCACACAACGGACGGGGAAGAAAGAAGAAAACACTCCCCCATGTCGGCCACATGCAAGTTAATTGGAAGGAGTCACACAGCACTGACCTTGAACTGTCTGAGAAGCATGTGGGAAGAGGGCCCGTGTCCTCCAAACAAGCCAACAGAACACAAGTCCTGTCTCCCTACGACTACACAGAGCTCACAGCAACCCCGGAGCGTGCACATTGCAGACTGCACACACAGCCGGAGCACGCCACCTCAACGAACCGCTGCGAAATGGCAACCGCAACACACCTACCCAACTACGCCGAACAGCTCAAGCTGTACAAAACCAACACGATACATACATTGGGATGCGATCTCCTGTCCCTGCTGAACGTAAGTTACCGACTGACTTACCGCATCACATTGTTCAGCTGCGTCATGCCCGTCTTCTACTGTCGGAGGTGTCCCTACCAGCATCCCGTCGAGATATGCCTCTCCAACCCGGCATGTCTGAAGGCGGACCTGCTACCACTACTCCTCCCTCTGGACGCACACGACAGGGCCTGCTCTGCCTATGGGGGCATGGCGTATGTGGCCAACATCGCACCCGCACTGAAATGGGACCACTGTGCCTCCACACGACGGATCATCGAGAACAGCTACATCGAATGTCACCCAGCATGCCCCATCATGGTCCTCCAAGGGACAACCTACGAACAACACCTTGAGAGCCACCATCCGCTTCATTGGCTGGCAAACATGTACACCACCAATGACATGGAAGCCCTGCTGGACGGCATCGCATACCTGACAACCTGTAAATACGTCGGACCACAACGCAGGTTCCCCGAGTGACCTATGAAGTCCAACCCCGCACCCATGCTCAGCTTCCGCACGGACTGGCCAGTCACCACCACAACAGCCATACCAAACGACCGGCAACTGTAACCACACCATCAACGACATCGCCATGACATCGGATATGACCGGGACATGCACACTGTTCCCCATCACATCCAGGAACACCGCATGCATCGTGGGAGGCAGTGGCATGGGCTCTGTGTATCGCACCCACATGGACGGAACTGCACGAACAACCAGGACACGACATGGATCCAGCGCACATGGACACACACACCGCTCAGTGGACATGAATAGGTCGCCTGGAGTCTGTGGGTGCTGCACCCCTCCCACCCCCGCCCCGGGAATCCCATACCAGGACCTTTGCATGGACGACAAGTGCATACAACAACAACACGACCCCAGTGACTGTGACATGTCCAGTAACCACCACAGTGCAACAACAAGTGGCACGCCGCTGCATGCACGCAAGCACATGCCCTGATGTCATCTCACATGCACGCGTGCATGAGGAACAACCGCAGCAAACCTGTCACATGGAACTGAGATGGACTGTGCCCATGATGCCGAGCGGTCTGGTAGGCTACATGTATACCGTCTGTGTCAAAGTCCGCAGCTCCGCAGCTATACGTAAATGTACATTAGCACAGCCTTGGCCAAGCAGATGTTACCCCACACCCTATCCCATTTGTAATCATGCTCAGTATATCCTCAACATGTATTCCGCTGCCAGTAGTGTCCACTATACTGCATCACAGAGGACAGAAGACTCAATATAATGTTTGAAACCAAAACTGTCTCCGCTGACTCATTTCACAAGTACGAATGAGAGAGGATGAGAGTATGTGAAGTACACGGCAGTCGTGACATGACCATGTAGTCCACTGGTATTGGATGTCAACGCAAATGAGTAGCACTACTGTGGAAGACACACATGTGTCGTGTGAAGTCGTATGGACGCAGTGCTCAGGTGGGTGGGTGCGACGGGTAGATGCGCACATGCCAAGTTGGAGCACGCCGTGTTGGGAGGGGTCATGAACAGTACACCACCGCTTCCCTGGGCATTGTGAGAGGACACCTGTCGGGGGGAGTGAACACGTGTGTGCACAGCAGCCGGGCACACGTACAAAGCGGTACCAGGCGCACCTCAGCCCACCCTCTGTGGACAAGCTGGATCCTGTTGTGCGCCCGCCATGCCCCTTGACAAGGCACACACAGCCCCAGTCGACCAGGTGTAACCCCAACATAGGCAATCCGCACAGGCGATACAGGGCACGGGATGGCAGTGGAGCATGGTGTGTGAGAGGTCTCCTCGCGCTCCTCCTGGTCATATCACGCAGGCAATAGAACCTCAACGTCTAGCATGGCACAAGTCAGATGGAAGTGTAGGGGGACGCACCACAGCACGAGCAGCACTGACGTCACGGGAGGTGGCTCGCACCATCCCATCCATTGCCCATCATACCAACCACGCCACATGCCATTGCGACTAAGTGCAAGCGCGTGCGCCACCACCCCCGAGCCCTCCCCAGAGAGGCCAAAGAGTGAATGTGTGGGCCATCAGCCACAGACGGACGCGGCATGGCCGCAAGGGCAGCCACAGCCACTGGGTGTCGCAGGTGGCGGATCCGGAAGGCGAAGACTGTGATGCATAGTCCATGCAGGCCGGGTCTCCATTTGGGGCACCACGCAGGTGGACGGCGTCCCGCCACACATCATACCCTGGACCCACACATACACTCCTTGCCCTCTCTGGTGCGAGCTTGGGGCTGCCTGTGCAAGCGCTAGCCTCGCAGGTGAGCATGCATATTGGGGGGGCGAGGGGACGACATGAGGGCTGGGGCGAAGATGACTGTATCACTGTCAGTTAGTACAAGGGATGACCCAGATGTGGAAAGGAAGAGACGTGTCCCGTGTGTACTGCAACTAGTCGCCAATCCAACTACCCCCCCATGTCCGGAATGTAAGCCCGCACCTAGGCCCGCCCATCCGCAACATCGAACATACCACCAGCACGACAACCTTCCCATTCGAAACACTGACTGGGGGTGGCGACCAGTGAACAATCATGTGTAGCCTACCCACGCGTACATGTGGGCCCTCCATGATCCATGTCACCTGCGGCAAAGACATGACATGCGCAATGAGGGAAGTGAGGAGAGCTGTCCGCCCCACGCGCAGAAGGTGCATCAGCTCCACAGACCCAGCAGCGAGTCCAGCAGGGGTCAAATGTGCAGGGGCAGCTGTGCCTGGTGTGAAGGCACATGCATATAGACAGCACATCGACCAATGTGTAGTCTGCCCACATCCACAGTCCATCATCATGCGGACATAGGAATTGAACACAGGGCAACACATCTTAGTTGGTGCACCCACCGTGACCAACAATGCGCAATCATCGACGTACCCGCCCTGTGCATGGCCCCCCACCCAACGGAGGCACATCCAGTGCCACCATCCCACACACACAAGCCTTCCACGGAACATGCTGTGTCCAATGGTCAGTACAGAGTCAGCGCCCATCTGGTGGATCCTGAACAGGAGACACATGCACACACATGCCAGCTCCCACTATGTACGTCTGCCACCTGGCACGTGCAATGTAACCTCTCACCTGTGACGTGTGACTGCAAGCACACAGCCGTCTTGGCATGGGGCTGTCAATGTGGACACCAGTCAATGTTTCGGGAGCTGTGATCCGTACAGTGCTGTACATAGGGTGCAGTGCTGACACCTACTACTGTCTCATATCCCCTCGTGCCACAGGTCCCACTTGTATTGGCCGCTCAGCCCGTGCCCACATCGTCGTCGTCGTGTGCCATACTCATCCAGCCTCGGAAGCAGTTCCATGCTCAGCAGACACTCATGTTGCCGTGGCGTTGCCGCTTGACGAATATGCAGTCAGTCCCCATCAGCACGCCCGCAAGTCATTGGGGCCTAGATCCCCATGTGCATGCACATGGCAGTGGTATGTCTCACTTGCCATTGCCATTGTTGGGAGACCTGTGTAAGTGTATTGTGGCCGTGCCGTCCCAGCTTGACAGCTGGGCTGTGGCTCATGTGCTTGCTCAGTCATGTCAGTGATGTGTATGCGAAATTGCTATGTGCCGTGTTGCTTTGACATGTGTCCTCTGCCATTGTCCCTAGGCGGAGACCGAACATTGACCGCCCATACCAATTGCTGGCGGACATGGAGGATACTGAGGTCATAAGGAAGTTTCGGCTGGACAGGCCAACCCTGCATCGACTGTGTGCCATGTTAGAGCCCCATCTCCGTCCCCGCAGGGTGTATCCGACTGCTGTCACCCCCACGGCTAAGGTGATGGCCGCCATGCATTTCTTCGCCACTGGGTCATTCCAGCACACAGTGGGCAGTGGAGGAGGGATGTCCCAGCCCATGTTCAGCAAGGTGCTGAGGGATGTACTGGCAGCCATGATGCTGTACCGGAACAGGTACATCAGATTCCCCAGGGCTCGTGAATTGGCGGCAGTGAAGGGTGCATTCTATGCCCTTGGCAGAATCCCACACGTTGTGGGAGCCATTGACTGCACACATGTTGGCCTTGTTCCACCACAGGCCACTGAGCACCTGTACCGCAACAGGAAGCACACGCACTCCCTGAATGTGCAAGTGGTGTGCCTTGCGGACATGGTGATCACCCACGTGTGTGCAAAGTTCCCAGGCTCGGCCCATGACGCACACATAATGCGCAACAGCATCTTGCCACGACTGATGGCCAATCTGCAACAGGATCGTGGCTGTATTGTCGGTGAGTATGTGGAGTGGTGTAGCGTGCTGGTTGTGCGATGCTGTCCCCTGTCCAGTTGGAATAGCAACGGTTCTCTGTGTCCCTCACACCCAGGTGACTCTGCGTATCCGAATGGGGCATGGCTGCTCAGTCCATTGAGGAATCCTCGCACCCCAGCAGACGATCGATACAATGAGGCACATGGGAGGACCAGACGTGTGGTCGAGCGTACCTTTGGCCTCCTCAAGTCCAGGTTCAGGTGCCTGGACCGCACCGGGGGTGCACTGGCGTACTCCCCACAGAAGGTGTGCCAGATAGTGGTGGCGTGCTGCATGCTGCACAATCTGGCCATTCGGAAGCAGATCCCCCTCATTGTGGATGACGGAGATCAACCAGGGCCCCAGCCCGCAGACCAGGACAGCTCGAGTGAGGTGGACAGCGGAGAGGAGGAAGCTGGGAATGTGCGCCAGCAGCTCATCGCCCGCTACTTCACTTGACGGTGAGTGTCCATGTACGACGGATGATGTGTCTGTATCTGTGCAGGTGTGTGTGTGCTGTGTCAGGGTGGCCGTATGTTCACTGCGTGCAGTGTGTCAACGCTCCATGGCCAGGGTAGTATGCCACTGTTGGTGACTGTGGCATTGTGCCCTATTGCTCTGTGCGATGTGTGTACATTGCTTGTAGTTGTTGACATGTACTGTGTGATGGGTGTGTGACACACTCATTGAATGTGCTCCTGTTCTGTCTCCCACCCCTAGGTCCCTACAGGCCCTCCGGATTCCATTGCCATGCCACGCATCAGGTGCCTTTCCGCCCAAGGTGGCCGTTGTATTCCGTACAAATAAAACACAGGGCACAAACAGCAGTTAGTGAAAAAGGTGCATTTATTACAAACTGTGACATGTGATTGTGTGTAAGGTGATGACAAAAGTGGTGCGTGCAGTGACAATGAGCTGTCGGTCATGGCTGCGTGAAGCTCAGGGTGTACCCACTGGTTCTATGTCCATAGTCCAACACACACATGCCATCCAGATGGCTGTGTGGAGTGGGATCGTAGAGCAAGTCAATGCAGTGGCTGGTCAAGGAAGGCTGGCGGAAGGCTGGCTGGCTGCCTCACTTGCGACTGGAGCGTGCGAAGTCCTCCCGGGAGATCTGTTTCCTCTTCGGACGGCCCCTTCCACGTTTGGGAGGGGGGTGTGTGGTGGCGACCTGCTGGTGGTGGGTGAGGTGTGCTCACTGGCTGTGGACGCAGGGGAAGTGGACACTGCTGCCCGACCCTGCGCCCTAGCAGGTGGTGGCGGAGGTGGTGTTGCTGGCCTTGCCTGTGACCCCACCGCCACCACCAGCTGGCCCATGAGGTCCACGAGTTGGTCCATACGGGACACGAATTGGCCCATATGGGCGTCCATGGACCTCAGCACCCCCAGCACCTCCCGCGTGTCTGTAGCAGACCTGGCCCATTGTCCTTGGGCCTCTTCGTAGGCCCCAAGGACTCTGGCCAGTTGAGGCAGGGCATGGCTCCCAGGGGAGGCTGGCGTTTCCCTGACCCTGCTCCTCCTACCAGTCCTGCTGCCACCGGCCTGCCCACTAGCCACATTGCACACCACGGTCCTCGCTGTGGCTCCCAGGGTGGATCCAGTCGGCCGGGCCACCACCTGCGCTGGGGCTGGTGCCAGCGAAGACGTGGTGGTGGTGGTGGTGGCGGTGGTGGTCGGTGCGGCGATGGTGGCGGTTGCGGCAGTGGTAGTGGCCGCAATGACCGTGGGTGTGGCCGCAACGACAGTGGCAGCAGGGGGCTGGGACTGTTCAGCATCCCTGGATGATGGGTTGGTGGGTAGGAGGGGTCCTGGGGAGCGGCTGGGCCCTGCCACGCCAGATGGGCCTGCTTGGTGGTCCGTGTCCGAAGAGGATGACAGATCCTCCAGATCCGTGTGTCCTCGTTGGGGGCTTGTGGGCTGGCTGTGCTGGCTGCTGTCTCCATCCCCAGCATCCGGCAGTTCGTCACCTGTGGAGAGAATGAGATTTGTTATTGTGTTGCACCTGGCGAAGTATGTATTTGTCGTCTGACATTGGCAGTTCGTGCAATCTCGTACATGGGTTTCCCGGAGGCGAGTGTGTGGCTGTGGCATCTGTAGTTGTGTGTGCTAGGCAATGGGACTGTGTGCTGTGCACATGTGGCATGGGAGGGATTGGCCATGCCGATGGGTGTGTTGCTGTGCCCCTACTCATTGTGACTCTGGTGTATGTGGGCTCCTGGCCCATCCTGGGTCTGGTTTGTACTTTGCTTTTGGGGTTCACATGGAACGCTTAGGAACGCATATGGCAACATGGGGGCCATGCCCCAGATTCGCATTTGGGAGGGGATATGCTTTTGGGGTTCAAATGGAACGCTTAGGAACGCATATGGCAACATGGGGGCCATGCCCCAGATTCGCATTTGGGAGGGGATATGCTTTTGGGGTACATGCTGTGAGCCATGGGTGCCGAACGTGACATGTGTTGTGGCAGCATGACAGTGCATGGTTTGAGGTGTGTGCATGCTTGACATGGCCTGCATATTTGCTGTCTGTTGTGATTACTGGACATGGCATTGGACGCATCGTTATGAGTGAGTGATAGTTGTGTGCCAGCCAACGTATTGCAGTTGTCCCATCTCCTTGGTGTGCGTGCTGCCCTGTGCCATGTGCATCACTGCAGTGCTCGGGGGGTGTGGCCCATGTTGTGTGTTGTTGCTCACAGTGTGTCGTGCGCTTAATTGACTTCTGGCACATGGTTGGTCATGGGCATGTGTCTTAGCGTGACTGCTGTATGTGTGGCAGCTGTGCGGATGACATGCCTTTCATGAGACTGGGGCTGACGGATGGGATGGATGGTATGTTGTATGTGCATGGTGTGTCTGTGAATTTGATGGGTTCAGTGGTGTTCGTGTGCATTTCTGTTGTTCCGCTCTGTTGCGTCTAGTGTTGTTTGTCTTACATAGGCGTAGTTGTGGGGTGTGTGGTTGACAGGCAGTAGGGGCTACATGGACAGGACTTCAATGGTGTTTCGGTTGTGTGTGATGAGTTGCACAGTGGCTGCCGTGTGGGACTATATTCAGTGTGGCTTGTGCATGCAGACGTGGCTCCTTGGGTGTTGCTATGTCTGTGATTGGTCATGTGGGGTGTGAGTCTGTTGTTCATGTCCGTGTGCACATTGTTCACTTGTTCGTGACGGTGGGCGGTGCTGCGTGTTCGTCTGCTACGTGACATGTCCCATGTGTTGGTCGTGTCATGGTCCTCATGCCTCCAGTAATCCAGCCCTGTCCAGTTTCCCACCTGCAAGTTGTTCGTGCGTGCACTGTACTGGATGCCACATGGCTCTAAGCGGGGGGTGCTCCATGTTGCAGGTCTGTGGGGGTGGGGGGGTGTTGTGGGTCGTGGGGGTGGCTGGACACCCACTGACACCGATTGCTGTGGACCGTGATGTCTGCCTTTCGGCTGTCGTTGTGCACTGCGGTGGCTGACACGTGGCTGTGGGGTGTGGGGGATGCTCCTCCTTGCTGTGCTGTGGGACTGGGGCCTGGTGTGTGTTGTACTTGGGCTGTCCACCCTCCCACCCACTGCACTTTGTGTTCCTGCCACTTACCTGTTACTTGTCGGTTAGTGCAGCTGTGGCGGACACATGGGTGTGGTGGGTGCTCGTTGTGGCGCTTCTGGCATATTTGGGGACCTGTTGGTGGTGACGTGGCTGGCTGAGTGTACACATGTCCCCACGCATCTTACAGTTGTTCGGTTTGGGCTGTGTGTGGTAGTGTCTGTTGCATGTGTGTGTGATGTGTTGTGTATTGTGTGCTGGACATGGGGGTGTTTGTCCCTGGGAGCTGTGGCATGGTAGTTGCGCATGTGAGTACATAGCGGTGTGCTGGTATACATTAGTTTGTACTTACCAGCCTCCACTCCCCCTGCTAATCCGGCGAGGATCTCCGGATGTATTACGACTCGCACCTTCTCCTCCCACGCTTTGAAGGTCTTAAAGAGCGCGGGATTCCCTCCGCCAGTGACGGCAGCCAGCTCTCTGTTTTTGCCCTCCTTCTTCTTGACCAGGCTCTTGACGTCATTCCAACGTTTGTTAATCTCGACTCTGTTCCTGGGCAGGGTCCCGACTGCATTGACCTGGTCTACGATCCGGTTCCACATTCTGTTTCTGGTGGCTAGTGGTGTGTGCTGGACCATGTTCCCATAGATTTGTGGGTACACCTTGATGATCTCGTCGACCATGACCGTCAGCTCCATGGGCGTGAACTTGGGCATCCTTTGTGGTGCCATGGTGTTTGTGGTGCTGGTGCGGTGTGTGTTGTGTAATGTGCAGGGGGTTTGTGGTGCCGGTGTGTGGTGGTGGTGGTGGTGGTGGTGGTGGTTGTGATGTGTGCGTTTCTGTGGTGTGCTGCTGTCCTTGCTGTGTCACTGTGTCCTCTCCTCTCCTCTCTGGTTTGCAATGTAGCAAGGGGTTGTGGTCTGTGGGAGTGCTGCTTTTGTACTCACCTATGTGGGTGTGTCCTCATGGTCTGTTGTTTTCAGGTGTGTTGTGTCTGGGGTTCTGGCCTTTGTATTTTTTGTTTGTCCGGGGGTGTTTTCGGGATGTGTACTGTGCTTGTGTATTTGTGCGTGCCTTGCTGTGTGGACTTGTTGGCCATGTTGTGTGCTATTGGTTTTGTGTGCGGATGGTTTCTGTGCAGGTACGTTGGCGCCATGGCTTCTGCCGTGTCGATTCTCATCGGCGTTGTTTGCGCTGGCGGGCGGTATATTTGTGGTTTTTCCGCGCTCATGGCGGTGCGATCGTAATTTCACGTGCGGTGTGTCGGCCGTGAGGGCGGGCGGTTTTGTGTTGTCGTGCGTGTTTCCGTCCGTGGCGGGCGGTTTGACTCCGACTCGGACGATGGCGGGCGGTATTTTGTGTGATTTTTCCGCCGATGGCGGTTTTCGGTTTGTGTAATCGTAATGGCGTGGTCGGTGTTCAGGCGGTGTGTGCGGGCGGATTTTTGCCGCTTCCATGCCTGGCGGATTTATTTACGCCGGGTATCGTAATGGGCCCCTAAGTAATTATTTATTTTTATTTATTGGTATTGATAATTAATTTATTGTTAATTAATTATTAATTGGTAATTATTTTTTATGAATTGCTAATTAATTTTTATTAATTGATTAATTGATAATTATATTAATTGTATTAATTTATTATTCGGAGCGTGTTGTGGGTTTATAGGGGAATAGGGCGGGAAGTAATTTAATTGTAATTAAGTAATTATTGAAATTATTTTTGTGTATTGATAACTAATTTACTGTTAATTAATTATTAATTGGTAATTTATTTTATTATTTATTAATTTTTGGTATCGAAAAATAATTGGTTGTTAATTAATTATTAATAGGTAATTAATTTTTAATAAATAATATTTATTGGTATTTATAATTAATTAATTATTAAATATTTTGTAATTGGTAATTCATTTTAATTAATTTTTTATTGGTATTGATAATTTATTTATTTTTATTTAAATATTAAATCATTACTTTCCCTACTGTTGCACTCACTGGAGTGGGAATAGTAATTTTTACCCCTACGCTATCCAACGCTTTCCCTATTGTTGCACTCTCTTGAGTGGGAATAGTAATTTTTACCCCTACGCTATCCAACACTTTCCCTACTGTTGCACTCACTGGAGTGGGAATAGTAATTTTTACCCTTCCACAATCCAACGCTTTCCCTACTGTTGCACTCACTGGAGTCGGAATAGTAATTTTTACCCTCCCGCTATCCAACGCTTTCCCTACTGTTGCACTCACTGGAGTGGGAATAGTCAATTTTACCGTCTCGCTATCCTACGCTAAAAATATTGAATATTTTTTATTAATATTAAGTTAATATATATATGTATTAAAAAATAAAAATGCATGTTTATTTTTTTTTAACTTACATTAATTATTTATTAATTTTAAGGTTATTTAAGTATTTTTAAGTATGTTTTAGTTAATTATATTTATTATTTCATTAATTTTACATTACTTTTAAGACATTTTAAAAATTTGATATTTTAACAAACTATGGGGCTCATTACGATGGCGGGCGGACAAAGTCCGCCCGCCACCGTAACGGAATGCGGGACCGTCCGCAAGGCGTGCGGCGGTCCCGCACCTGACATTAGGATGCCACCGTGGCGGTGGGATACCCTATTCCCAGCATTGTGGTGGGCGGTGCTCACAGCACCGACCGCCACAATGCTGTGAATGCACGTCGTGCATTTGCATGCACAACGTGACAGGTACCCCCCATGTGCTCCCCCCACTCCCTCAACACCCTGGGGGCCCGCAACGGGCCCACAAAAGCAAACACCGTATGCCTTTCCATGGCGGCAACGCCGCCATGGAAAGGCTGCTCTCCGCATGTATCGTAATATGGATGGCGGTGTCTTGCAGACACTGCCACCATATTATCCTTGTTTTCCGCCGGTCGACGAGTCGACCGGCGGAAAAGCTGCGGACGGTCTTTCCATCCGCCGCGGACCCCCAGCCATCATAATATGGCGGGGGTCTTTGCTGTGTGGATGGCGGGCGGATCGCCCCGCCGGGCTGGCGGTGACTACCGCCGGCCCGGCGGGGCGATCCGCCCGCCATCATAAAGATCTCCTATATTATTTACAACGATATTTTGGATTCGATATTTTTGTACTTACCTGTTTGTAGATAGGAATTCGATATTCTGGCATTCTATATTTTTTCCTCGATATTTTGGCAGGTCGATATTTTGCTCCTCGATATTCTGTCAGTGATCCGTAATTTATATGAGTGATTATCCTCTGCCATGAAATATCCAAGCAAGGGAGAGCAGCGCCACGCGTAAATGCAAGAACCACATGTGGAAGTTTTAACCTACATAATCGAAAACTTAGAGCACAGACCTTTGAATCTCTTCATAAGAAGCTGAACAAAGGAGCTTTTTCATCAGAGACTTTTAAGCTTTTAGAATTGCACTTCTCTTGTCTTATTACGTACGAAATCTTTTTAACGTGTATTTCTGTAATGGTTTTAATTAACCAAAAACAATAAAAAAAATTACTTACTTACTCTGCCATGAAATCTATTCTTGACAAATTAAGTAATAAATAATCGCAATGTTGTGACATAGCTTATAATTACATACTGTCTTGGAACTTTTCAAACAGACTGTCTGGATACATTGAGCTTATTCATTCAAAACAGTGGGAGTTTTCAAATAAGGCGGCTTGCCTACAGTCCTCTATCGTGTTCAAGCCATGCATAATTGATTCCAATTTGTCCATCCACAATAGTTCTTTTCTAGATAGAAGATTGTATTTGTCGCCTCCTTGTGGTCCAAGTGAGACCTGCACCGTATGTCCTCACTGGTGTGATGGTATCTTTGGAAAATGTCCACAAATGGTGCTCCTGCCGTTTTACAAGTTACTCTGCTTCTGTGTTGTAGAATCCTACATTTCACCTTTTCATTGTCTGTCCTATGTATAATAGATCATAAGGGCACCATATCTTATAAAACATCATGGGTGTTGCAGTTGGAAAAACAGTCAATGCAATTATAACATTCCTGTGAATAAAGGCACTTCTAATGATGCTGAATTTACAGGCCACACATTGGCCACATTTGAAGTTACCCACTATCACAACTAAGAAAGCAGAAATTGAACTATTGCAAGAGACTCACCGCTCCCAAGATTAATTGGAAAAGCTTAAGAGACAATAAGTGGAAAGGTGATCTCAGCATCTGGTTCAGATGATGATGGAGATCCAGCTCATTCACACTTCTCCGTACCTAGGAAAAACGGTGTTGGCACGGACCTGGCTGGACGATATGCTTAGTCAAACTCATGGTGCACAATGCCACTTTTGTGATTGGATCAATATATTCCTCAAACATTGCTAAATGCCCTTTCCTCGACTTTGAATATACTGTTCATGGAGTTTGGTTGCTTCAAGCTAATCATAGGAGATGACTGGAATATTGCTATGAACCCCATTATAGATAAGTCAGGCCGCTTGGACTTTAAGAATGGTGATGACAGAGGACAGCTCAGAGTCCTAATGTCATATCACATGTTAAAGGATACTTGGTGACTTACACATCCCAGAGACAGGGAATATATCTATATCCCACCAGTGCACACAACAGAATCCTGAATAAACGTTTTCCTCCTCAATAACCTTATGCTACTAAACACTTGCAAATGTGGCATAGACGTCTATTGGTTATCGGATCATACACCAATCTTTCTTGAGTTCCAAATACTAGTCCCCAAATCCCGTACATGGAGGCTGAATGATGCACACTACAAATGCGTAATGGAAAGAAACATCTTGGGAAAATTCTTAGAGAATATCGAAATCTTAATGAATCATCGGTTAGCTCTTCATAACTACTGTGGGTAGCGGGAAAGGTTTATATAAGAGGAATACTGATGCAAGAGGTTTCAAAACTCCAGAAGCAATCTGAAGACAAAAGATTAATACTAGAAAGACTGAACAAAGTACTCCAGGCACAACATCAACAATATTGAATAGATACTCATCTTTTCCTCTCCTGGATAAAACCTATTTCTGGTAAGGCTTTATCACACATACAAAGCACAACATATGAACATGGAGAGAAATTGGACCCTCAAACCAAAACAGAGGGAGGTAAATGGGCCATACCTGATATGTGATCCTCACTTGGTACCCTACTAACTCATCCAAACAACATACTACATGAATTCCAATCATATTATTCTTATCTTTATACTTAGCAGATTGGAGAGATGTCTACCAAGAACAGTCATTTCTGGACAGATTCCGCATACCACACCTGCCTGCTGATCTCTGTGAGGAATTGGATCAGGAAACAGCCAACAAAGAAGTGGATAATGTCATAAAAGCCTTGGCCATGAGAAAATCACCAGGAAAAGACGGATTTTCATCCACTAAAATCCTACAAGTATACATTGGGCATAACAGAACCATTGTTAGGAAAGGTATTTTGAGAAATAACATCAGAAAAAGTCAGATGCCCAGAATATAATAAAATTATCATTACTCTACTTTCAAAGTGTGCCGATTACACACCAATCTTATTGAACTGTGATATTAAAATATTAGCGAAAGTACTTGCCCATAGACTTAGGGGCCGATTCCGATCTGGGTCGGAAAGCTCTCCAACCGATCCGGATCCGGATTGTTTTCCGACCGAGCCGGACCCCTGCAGTCTGACCGAATGAGTACGATGCGGCCGTATGCAGCCGGACTCGGTTCGGTCGGACTCCCATTGAAGTCAATGGGAGCCGGTCGTACGACGTGTACATGGGCTCCCATTGACTCAATGGGTACGTTGCGCACAAGGGGGCCCCCTGTAGTGGGTATGCGTTGGTGCCATCCGCACCGTACACGCATGTATAGGTGGGACCCATGGGTCCCCCCTGTGTCCGACTCGTACGGCTACAGGTGAATGGGGGTCCGGCACGGACCCCCGAAGTCCGCGTCCGGGAGCTTTTCCGTGTCGGAGGCTCCGACTCGATCCGGCTGTCCGGATCGTGCATCGTACTGGCTCGGTCGTAAAACATCTCCATTGCGCGCCACAAATCGAGTGCGAACGAGTCGGATGGAGCGGTTTGGACCCGGCAACGAGTCGGTCGGCGATTTCGCGTTCACTCGCATCGTACTTGTTCGCTCGGACGACTGTACGAATCGGTCGGAAACAAAGCCTCCGACTCGGATCCGGTAAAGCCGAATCCGATTCGGAGCCCTACCGACCGAGATCGGAATCGACCCCTTAATATGGTTATTCCTCTATCCAGTCACAAAAATCCCAGGTTGCATTTGTCCCCAGTTGCTTGCCCCAGAATCATATGAGAATGTGTTTAAATTTGTTTTGGTATACAAGGGATCAAAGGGATGATAAATTGGCCCTCTGCCTTAAAGCCGAAAAGGTCTTTCATTGGGTGGTGTGGCTATCTGTTCTGGACCATGAAAATATTTGGATTGGGTATTGTGTTTATATCTTTGGTGCAATGCTTGTACTCCTATCCAATGTCTATCATCAACTGCAATGGATTAATATCTTAGCCATTTACCATCAGCAGGGGAACCTGTTGAAATGGCAATTGTAAAAAGACTATACTACATCATGGGAATTCTCCACCTTAAGATTCCGCTATGCTGCCTGCAAATGATGGACACCCTATTTAAGAAATATGTGTGGGGTTCAATTAAACCTAGACTCAAGATGTCCAAGTGGTGTTTGGACAGAATATCGAAACAAAAAAATTGTGATACAAAAATATCTTGTCAGAGGAATATCAGGACATCAAAAATATAATCAACAGGCATATTGAAGATACAAATATTGTTTTTAGTGTTGTTTATAATAATGCTGTAAAAATATTGATGTATAACATATTGCTGTATGAAATACAGTTTGTGTCAATGAGTACATAATTTATTCTATTGTGTTTTATTGTGCCTTCTTATATTTTTAGATTAGTGTTTTTAGTAAGCTACGTTTTTCATTCTGAAATTGTTGAAATGTGTATATTTAGTTATATTAATATACATATAAATAATTGTTAAATATGCTATTTGTTTGCTGCCGGGTTTTGGGGTTTTAGGGGATATGGGTGAGGAGATTTTTAAAATATTTAAAATAAAAATAATGTTAATAATTTTGAAGATATGCAAATGTATAAATTAGATTTTTTAAATTGTTTTGTTTCTTTAATATTTAGCAAACATTTTATTTTCATTAAGATATTTATTAATAGTGAAAAAAAAATTGAAAACATGTAAAATATTACAATATTTTTCACGGAAATGATATTAAGTAATATTTGTATATAAACTTTTATAATTTTTGCAAATTGTTTTCAAAATTGAAATTGTAATTTTATTTTAAAGATATATTTAAAATTGTTGGTTTTATGATTATTAATTTTGAAATCATAGTTTAGTTGCTATTTTATGGTTTATAGGTTCAGAAAGGTTGAAAAAAATGTCATAAATATGTAACATTTTAATATTAATAAAAATTTTTTTTCAATTTTAATGTTTTTGTTTTTATGTATAGGTTTGTAGTTTAGGTTAGTCTTCTTTTAGATTAAATATATATTTAATATTATAGTAAAAACATGTGTATGAGTATGGACTATTGATTGTGTTTTGAAATTGCCTAATCTGTTTTATATGCTTTTAAAAAAAGTCTATTGAAGTGGATATTGTAAATGTCACAACTTTAACGTCCAACACCTTTTTCAAATATCTTCAGGTTGGAGTGGTATGATTAAATGTTACCTATTTAGGGGTCGATTCCGATCTCGGTCGGTAGGGCTCCGAATCGGATTTGGCTTTACCGGATCAGAGTCGGAGGCTTTATTTCCGACCGATTCGTACAGTCATCCGAGCGAGCAAGTACGATGCGAGTGAATGCGAAATCGCCGACCGACTCGTTTCCGGGTCCGAACCGCTCCGTCCGACTCGTTCGCACGCGATTCGTGGCGCGCAATGGAGACGTTTTACGACCGAGCCAGTACGATGGACGCGTCGGACAGCCGGATCGAGTCGGAGCGTCCGGCTCGAAAAAGCTCCCAGAGCCGGACTTGGGAGGTCCGTGCCAGACCCCCCTGCACCCGTACGAGTCGAACACAGGGGGGACCCAAGGGTCCCCCTAAACATGCATGTACTGTGCGAGTTGCACCGACGCGTACACACTGTAGGGGGCGCACTTGTTTGCGACGTACCCATTGAGTCACTGGGAGCCCATGTACGCGTCGTACGACCGGCTCCCATTGACTTCAATGGGAGTCCGACCGACCGAGTCCGGCAGCATGCGGCCGTATCATACTCGCTCGGTCGGACTGCAGGAGTCCGGCTCGGTCGGAAATCTCTCCGGATCCGGCTCGGTCAGAGAGTTTTCCGACCCAGATCGGAATCGGCCCCTTAGTGTCCAACACCTTTCTCCAATATGGATGTCATCCCTTTATTGTTCAATGCCTTCACCAAATTGGTTTAGATTGGAGTAGGAATAGTACATTTCTCCCATTTAGGGGGCTGATTACGATGTTGGTGGGTCCGACACTGACAGCACGTCGGAGTCATACCGACCGACATCTGCCCCTTCAGTCCGCTGCTGCATTACAGTCGAGCGGGCGGAGACATCAGGCAGAGGGACTGTCCGCGTTGCTTCCGACTGGTTCAAGGAGCCCTTCTGTGCGTTGGAAAGACACCATAATCCCCTAATGATGGCGGCTTCGCGGTTGGGATTATGATGTCATTTTCTGACAGCCTTTCCATGTCGAATTTTCAGACATAGAAAGGCTCTCGGAATATGACTTTGGGGCCCCCTGCAGGGCCCCCTTCCTCCCTGAACCTCCACTATTGTATTTCTGTTTTCTAAGTTAAGTTTATTTATTGTATATTTTGACATGTTGAATGATATATATTTTAACTGGAAAACAATTTGTTTTCATACAGGTAAGAAAACAAAGCATTTACATAGTAGTGTACATAGTTGTACATATTCAACTTTTATTTTCCACTATTTAACAGTTTTACATATTTTCAACATAATTTTAACATGCTTTTTACATATATATTTAATAATTGTAAACATTTTTGACTACTATTTAATATATACTTTATACATTTTCAACATTTTATCAGAACATTTTTTGACATGCTTCACATGTTTAATATTTTTACTCATTCTTTCATGCATTTATTCAACATTTCTACAATTTTTCCCATTCATTTTTAATGGAAGCTAGTCTTTTTTTAGGTTAATTTAGCTGGCATCCAATGGAACAGCTTGAAAGGAGTGGGTGGGTTGTTTTTGGTCCCATTACAGTTCATGGGATGGAAAAAAACTGCTCAAACACTGGACCTCTCCAACTGGCACATCTCGCAGTGCAAGCCAGTCCATCATGGATTGCAGCCATTGAAAAGCAAATCGGATAGACCCTGGAAAGCAGTTTCGACATCAAAAGGGTATGAAAGGACAATATTAATTCTAATACAATGCAATATATCACTTGTCACAACTCTTATGGCCAGGTACACAAAGGGGTCGATTCCGATTCGGGCCGGAAAAAGCACCGACCGACTCGGATCCGGAAATAATACCGACCGACACGTACCCGTGGCGCACGACACGCCAAGTACGATGCAAGGCGCGAAAAATCCGACCGACACGTACTGAAACCAAGTCGACCGACCGAGCCGCACGGAAAACAGCAATCCGGCCGGAAAAACACGCGAATCCAACCGACCGACACGCACCCGGAACAAATCCGACTGAAACGTACACGCGAACTCCAAACCGCAAAGTACGATGCAAGGCGCGAAACCACGAGCGAGTCGGACGGAGGACAAGCCGTACGACCGACACGCATACAAAACCGAGCCGAAGCAACACAATACACCGCGACCGACGCATACGCAGCATAGAAAACTGCACAAACACAGCGTGAACGAAACGGAGAACACCGTACGAGACCAATGCAGGGTCCGACTCGGTCACAAGAACGTTTCCAACATACACAAACAGCACAAAGGAAAAATCACCCAAAAAAGGCCAAACAAGCAATTACCAAGCCAATAAATACTGGGGGGTGGGGACAGAGAACAAAGACACACCCACAACTCCACCTATATAAAGGACACAAATCACAACCATGAGCCTTTGCAAATGCCATTCCACTGCCAGCACCCAAGAGAAAGCAACCACACACCCACAGCTCATCCCTCACACAAGCCACACACCATCAGCACACCAACAAATACCTACCTCACATACACCCAGCAAAACACACACTCACACACCCACACCTGCACACCAACACACACATCACCCACCATCACCACCCATCACCATGCCCCCAAGAAGAATCCCAAGTTCCTAGATAGTGAATTGGAAGTCATGGTAGACAAGATCCTCAGGGTGGAGCCACAGCTGTTTGGCACACTGGTCCAACAGACCCCCATGTCACAGAAAACCAAGATGTGGGAGAGGATCATCAACAGGGTGAACGCCCAATCACCATGTCGGCGCACAAAGACCGACATCCAGAACAGGTGGTATGACGTGCGCAGGAGGGTACGGGACATGCTGAAGAAAGACTACATCAACAGCCAATACACCGACAGTGGCCCTCCTGCCAAGCCAATATACCTCAGGCCCTGGGAGGAGAAGGTGCGGGCCATCCTTCCGCCAGTGAGCGTATATGGACTAGAGGACATCCCAGAGCCTGGTGAGTACACAACAAATGTACACAATATACTGCCACAAAACACACACATCACTGTCAAGGGGAGAGTCAAACCATGCACTCATAGCAATTACACAGCAACCAGAACAGAATCATCCCAAAATGTGTATGTCAGTCAGATAAACACAACACGTGCCATCAAAAAAGTCACATCCAACTGTGCCAACACATGTACAAACACAACTACAACTACAGCTAGGCAGTGGCACAAATAGAACTAACAAACACATCCAGACATGTAGCCACCACAACAACACCAACACACAGTGAAGACCACTCAAAGGAAGGAATTCTGTGTATGCTGGCCAAGTCAGTGTAGCCAATAGCATCATGGGAGTCGCAGTCACACATATTGCCCCCCCCAACTGTCCCATCAACACCACCATGAACCATGCTCACATCACAGGAAGTGGAGAAGGACTCACAAGATGGCTGACACTGGGTACTGCTGTGGGGAGCACAAGGCCCTGCTGGCAACTGTGCACCAACAAACAGCAGGACACCACTGACTGACATCCTGAGAGACAACTTACACTCCCTGCAATGCAAGCACGTTCCATGGTGGGATATCTGGCTAGCTGGGTGGGAAGGGGGACTTGCAGCACTGACCATAGTCACAAGCACCTCCCCTCACACCCCCCAACACAAACTCCACAGAACCCACCTGGTAGAATGCAATGCCCCCCATCCTAACACAAGATCCCACAAAGAACCACCACCCTGGGTTATGTTGTGTGAAGCACAGGGACACTCTTGGGACCTCTAGCCAAACAACTGCCAGGACAACACTCCCAGCCATCCTGTCAGCACAGCCAGCCCACCCCACAGGGAAGCAGAATCAAAAGGAAGGAAGCATGGGCATGCTGGGAAGGGGGTGGAGGCAATAGCATGATGGGAGTCGTAGTCACTGATATTGGTCACACCCACAACTGTCCCATCAACACCACCCTGAACCATGCTCACATCACAGGAAGTGGAGAAGGACTCACAAGATGGCTGACACTGGCTACTGCTGTGGGGAGCACAAGGCCCTGCTGGCAACTGTGCACCAACAAACAGCAGGACACCACTGACTGACATCCTGAGAGACAACTTACACTTCCTGCAATGCAATCACGTTCCATGGTGGGATATCTGGCTAGCTGGGTGGGAAGGGGGACTTGCAGCACTGACCATAGTCACAAGCACCTCCCCTCACACACCCCCCAACATAAACTCCACAGAACCCACCTGGTAGAATGCAATGCCCCCCATCCTAACACAAGATCCCACAAAGAACCACCACCCTGGGTTATGTCGTGTGAAGCACAGGGACACTCTTGGGACTTCTAGCCAAACAACTGCCAGGACAACACATCCGACCATCCTGTCAGCACAGCCAGCCCACCCCACAGGGAAGCAGAGTCAAAAGGAAGGAAGCATGGGCATGCTGGGAAGGGGGAGGAGGCAATAGCATGATGGGAGTCGTAGTCACAGCTCTACATCCCCCACCACATGGCCCAGCAAGCTCACACTCACGCATGCACATCCCACAGAGAGTGGAAAGGCCCATCAAAGATGTCTGACACTGTTGCTGTGTCGTGGGGAGCACAAGGGCATGCTGGGTACTGCACACCAACCAACAGCAGGACACCACTGTCAGCCATCTTGCCATTGCTCTCACACCCACACACACTGAACTCCACACAAAAGCAAGTAAGTATGGGAATGCTGGGAAGTGGGGTGGAGGCAATGGCATGATGGGAGTCGTAGTCACAGACATAGCTCACCCCCACAACTGTCCCATCAACACCACCCTGAACCATGCTCACATCACAGGGAGTGGAGAAGGACTCACAAGATGGCTGACACTGGCTACTGCTGTGGGGAGCACAAGGCCCTGCTGGCAACTGTGCACCAACAAACAGCAGGACACCACTGACTGACATCCTGAGAGACAACTTACACTCCCTGAAATGCAAGCACGTTCCATGGTGGAATATCTGGCTAGCTGGGTGGGAAGGGGGACTTGCAGCACTGACCATAGTCACAAGCACCTCCCCTCACACACACCCCAACACAAACTCCACAGAACCCACCTGGTAGAATGCAATGCCCCCCATCCTAACACAAGATCCCACAAAGAACCACCACCCTGGGTTATGTTGTGTGAAGCACAGGGACACTCTTGGGACCTCTAGCCAAACAACTGCCAGGACAACACTCCCAGCCATCCTGTCAGCACAGCCAGCCCACCCCACAGGGAAGCAGAATCAAAAGGAAGGAAGCATGGGCATGCTGGGAAGGGGGTGGAGGCAATAGCATGATGGGAGTCGTAGTCACTGATATTGGTCACCCCCACAACTGTCCCATCAACACCACCCTGAACCATGCTCACATCACAGGGAGTGGAGAAGGACTCACAAGATGGCTGACACTGGCTACTGCTGTGGGGAGCACAAGGCCCTGCTGGCAACTGTGCACCAACAAACAGCAGGACACCACTGACTGACATCCTGAGAGACAACTTCCACTCCCTGCAATGCAAGCACGTTCCATGGTGGGATAACTGGCTGGCTGGGTGGGTGGGAAGGAGGACTTGCAGCACTGACCATAGTCACAAGCACCTCCCCTCACACACCCCCCAACACAAACTCCACAGAACCCACCTGGTAGAATGCAATGCCCCCATCCTAACACAAGATCCCACAAAGAACCACCACCCTGGGTTATGTTGTGTGAAGCACAGGGACACTCTTGGGACTTTTAGCCAAACAACTGCCAGGACAACACTCCCAGCCATCCTGTCAGCACAGCCAGCCCACCCCACAGGGAAGCAGAATCAAAAGGAAGGAAGCATGGGCATGCTGGGAAGGGGGGTGGAGGCAATAGCATGATGGGAGTCGTAGTCACTGATATTGGTCACCCCCACAACTGTCCCATCAACAACACCCTGAACCATGCTCACATCACAGGAAGTGGAGAAGGACTCACAAGATGGCTGACACTGGCTACTGCTGTGGGGAGCACAAGGCCCTGCTGGCAACTGTGCACCAACAAACAGCAGGACACCACTGACTGACATCCTGAGAGACAACTTACACTCCCTGCAACGCAAGCACGTTCCATGGTGGGATAACTGACTGGCTGGGTGGGTGGGTGGGAAGGAGGGCCGGCTGTCAACCAAACACAACCAATGCAGACCATGTTCACACCCCAGAAAATACATAGAAATGCCCAAATAATGCAGGACAATGTGCCACACCAATATCAACCCCTGACTGTGACGACTTAGGACAATGCAATGTACAGGCCCGCACCCAGAGGCACAGTCACAACTGTCATGTGTGTCAACCATTGATGCCTGCAGAAACATAACATACATTGTTTGTGTCTCCCAAAAACAGGTGATGGTGGGGACACAGCAGCAGACGCTGAGGAGTCCCAGTCCCAGGCTCAAGAGGATGCCGAGCTCACTGGCGTCGTACAGCCTCTGTCCTCCTCGGACGATGAAGAACAACCTGGCACATCCAGTGCAAGTCAACATGCAGCACCAGCAGGACCACCAGCTGCAGCACCAGCAGGACCACCAGCTGCACCCCTGCACCCACCCCTCCAACGACTGTCACCACAAATACCATCCCTGCCGACATGGACAGAACAAGGAGCAACACCAGCACAGTGACCCTGGACCAACCTGGGGCCATGGACACCACCACCACCACCAACCCCCAAGGTGGACCAGGGTTATTTGTGCGTGCCACTGCACACACTGCACATGTCAGCAGGGGTGGTGGGAGGGGTGGGAGACAGAGGTCGCTGCTTGCAGACGTTGCTGGTGTGCATGATGACCCACAACTGGTACGCATAGCTGATGCGTACCAGTCCAGCACCGGAGACCTCAGCCAGGTAGTGGGACTCCTCAGAGACATTAAACAGCAGCAGGCTGCCCATCATGCCCGCTTGGACTCCCACATGTCCCACGTGGAGTCACACATGTCCCGTGTGGACTCACACATGTCCCGCGTGGAGTCCAAGTGGGATGCACTGCATGAGATGACGGCGGTGCACAGGGACATTTTACAATGCCTCCGCCAGATGAACAGCAACGAGTCCACACCTCCCTGTGTGCCAACAACATCTGGTGCCGAACAAACTGCAACTGCCACAGGGAGGGAGGAGGACTCTGGCGGAGAGTCCCCTGCACCGCAGCAGCCTGTACTTGAGGGGCCCCCCCCAAGAAGAGGGGTCGTCCGAGGAGGGAAAAGTGAGAGGCCGATGGCCAAGCGCAACTCCCAGGAAGCCTGAACCTGTTCTGGATGTCCGCCTTTGTGCACAGACTGTTCACCCTGTTGACGGCAACACTACTCCCACACATTGCAGGGGGAGTACAAGTTGGACCAATGTGTCAGACAACTGTGGCCCCGATACTGGGGATCCTGTCTACCAGGACTTTCAATTCACCTAGTAACTTGGGATTGCAAGATTTATGTACAGCACTACCCATCCTATGCACTATTAACACAAATGTATCACAATAAACACACTAATACACCATACTTGCCTCTGTCGTGATTCCAACGTGGGTGCTGTTATGGGGATGATGAACTGCAAAATTACACTGTGTATGCGAACTGCAACAGCAAGGACAACACAGGCATGTGAGTACAGGCAACGTGACACACATGAGGGAGACACACCACCAGGGCTACACAACACATACACACCTAGGCCATCTGACTCATTGCCTACACTGATGTTGCCAGGGAAGACGGTGCAATGCACAGACACCACACCCATTCCCAGTTGTAGTCAAGTAGCCCACAGGTGCAGTAAGCAAATGGCAGTCAAATGTGTGACCACAGACAACACACAACACAAAGTGAAGCACAGGTTTATTACACAGTTGCAACATGCCGTAACCACTACAGATGCAAGGTAATCCCACCTGGCAGCGGGCACACAGTCAACAACTGTAGACGGAAGGAAGTCCATGGGTGTGGCGCACATCACCTGTAGGGACACAACAGCTACCAGCCTGGATGTGCAATCACGTCGTCGGTGGACACAGTTGACCAAACGAATCTGAAAGTACCCTGTGAAGGACAGAAATGACACACAGTCAAAAGAAATGGAGAACAGGACAGAACAGCAAAACTCATGCACAATACATGTTACAAGATACCCACCCAGAACCAAGTTAGCATGTCAACACTGTTGGGGAGTACAGCCCACCTGTCACCACACATCGCAACACACATCCAGTCAAGTAGCCCATGGACACACTCCAACAGCACCAGAGCACCACCCACACATCATGCCAACTCACATCATTGACATGACACCTCAGGATACTCACATTCAGCTAAAGAAGTTGGTGATGAGCTGTGTGCGGACATCACCATCACCATCACCATCATCATCATCATCGTCACTGGCATCGTGGTCCAGGCCAGGATCCTCCACAGGTGGCGGATGTTGGTCATTGTCATCCTGGATGAGAGGCAACTCCTTCCGCACTGCCAGGTTGTGGAGCATGCAGCAGACGATGATAATCTTGCACACTTTTGCAGGGGCATATGGGAGGGACCCTCCGGTCTTGTCCAGGCAGCGGAAGCGGCTCTTCAGGAGACCAAAGGTCCGCTCAATCACTCTCCTGGTCCGACCATGTGCCTCATTGTAGTGCATCTGGGCTGGTGTCACAGGGTTCCTGAGGGGTGTCAGCAACCACGGCATGTTGGGGTATCCCGAGTCACCTACGGACAGACAAGTGCACATTAGCTGACTTGGAAAAGTGGGCGGAATACTACAGATCAGATCACACACAATGGCACAAAGTCAGTACACACCGACAAGCCAGGCACGCTGGTTCTGCATCTGTGCCATCATCCTGGGGATGCGACTACTCCTCATCACAAAGGCATCGTGTGCTGAACCAGGGAAACGGGCACACACGTGTGTGATGGTCATGTCTGCAAGACACACCACCAGTGCATTGACCGAGTGGTAGTGCTTGCGGTTCCTGTAGGCCTGCTCCTGGGCCTGTGGTGGTACCAAAGCCACATGTGTCCCATCAATGGAGCCAATTACATGCGGCATCCTCCCCAGGGCATAAAAGTCACTCTTCACGTCAGTGAGTCGTCGCAGTCTAGGGAAATAGATGTACCGGTTCAGGAAGAGCAACATTGCCGCCAAAACATCGCGGAGCACACGGCTGAACATGGTCTGTGACATCCCACCAGCAGTCGCCACAGTATGTTGGAAGGTACCAGTGGCAAAGAAGTGTAGGGCTGCCATCACCTTCACCTTGGGGGTCAGCGCTGTAGGATACGGCCGGCCAGGCTGCAAATGTGGGGACAACTGCACTGCCAAATCCTCAATCAGCTGCCTGGTGAAGTGGTACCGTCGGATGCTGTCCCGTTCCACCATCGTTGCCAGGTCTGGGAATGGTCGATGGACAGCAGGAGCCCTGCAGTGCAGAGGAGAAGTAAGCAAGATTGTCAGTCACCCCACATATGCGGCATTGAACACACTCAAGATCCCAACATACATCATTATGAGGCACAACTACATGAAGTGAGCAGTACCGGAAGGACATGTATGGTACATACATGGCCAACATCTGTCAACACGGTCCAACAGGTGGCATCAATTAGTCCCAGGTTGGCCCATTGGATATCATGAGGCCGTGTCACAGTTCCCATCTCCTGCTGCCGTGTCACAATAACCCCCACAGTGACATGTGAGGACAGATGGGCCCCAGGCACCACAGCTCAACGACAGGTACATTACCAGGGACCCTGTAATGCCACATGGACACTGGCATTACATGGAGTATCATGTATACACCACAGAAAAACAACCATGACCCCACAGGTAGTGGCCCCACTTGCCACGGCAGGACAGACATGGACGTCTGTGACACACACGCACAACATCAGAGTCCATGCACACACAACGTGTATGTGGAGACTGTCTCCCATTGTGCACATGAAATCAGAGACATTGTAAACACTACATGCACAAAGACTGTGGAGGACCATCACTATTGTGCCACTGGGACACCCTGGCTCAAACATACCGTCCCACATGGGACTCACGGGGTATGTGACATGACATACACATACACCACTGTGAAATGTGACCATGGCACATGCACAGATATGAACAGTTGCACATCACAGTGGTCATGTACACGTAACACCCAGGATCCTGTCCCCATGAACACGTGCACAGCCTGGGGGTGGCTGCCAACAGGTGACACCCACAGGACAACATGTACACCAACATACACACAATAGGAAATGCATCCTTACATGCCTTATGATAAAGTTTGGACAGGCTGTCGTGATGTAGGTGTGCCACTCACTCCCTGGGAGCTATCTGTGGCTGGCATATGTCCATCTGAGACAGGCATGCTGACAAATGCCAGTCACATGTACAGTGATGCGTTGTACTGCAATGGACCGATCGGTGCCTCCGGCCGGCCCATTGCATTCAATGTGTGCGGGTACGTGTTGTACCCCTGTGCGCGTTGAACTGCAATGGACCGATCGGTGCCTCCGGCCGGCCCATTGCATTCAATGTGCGCGGTACGCGTTGTACCCCTGTGCGCGTTGAACTGCAATGGACCGATCGGTGCCTCCGGCCGGCCCATTGCAATCAATGTGTGCGGGTACGCGTTGTACCCCTGTGCGCGTTGTACCGCAATGGACCGATCGGTGCCTCTGGCCGGCCCATTGCATTCAATGTGTGTGGGTACGCGTTGTACCCCTGTGCGCGTTGAACCGCAATGGACCGATCGGTGCCTCCGGCCGGCCCATTGCAATCAATGTGTGCGGGTACGCGTTGTACCCCTGTGCGCGTTGTACCGCAATGGACCGATCGGTGCCTCCGGCCGGCCCATTGCAATCAATGTGTGCGGGTACGCGTTGTACCCCTGTGCGCGTTGTACCGCAATGGACCGATCGGTGCCTCCGGCCGGCCCATTGCATTCAATGTGTGCGGGTACGCGTTGTACCACAATGGACCGATCGGTGCGCACCCATTGACAATGGGCTTGCCTGGCTACGGACGCGTTTTCGAATTTCGAACGAGTCGGTTGCTGTAAATTCAGTTGGTCACCCACAACAATGTTGCAAAATCATGTATGTCATGAAGTTGAAGATTTGAAGGATGCTGTGGGCGTGTTTTGGTGCTGCTATTCCATGGATTGGCCAGATTCAGAAGATGCAAACGACTTGGACCTATCACTTTGGACACAAGGGACAGTATCTGCCTCTCCAGCACATATATATTGCTGGCTGTTCCCCTGAGAGCTCACTTGCCTGCACTACATGCTCCAGGACGACATCTGCCACTGCACTGCTGCTGTCTCTGCCCCTCTGGACCCTGCAATGGCACGTACTGTGGAGAGAGCCCCAGCCTTCAGCCTTGAAGAGAACCAGGCCCTGCTGGACAGCCTACTTCCACAGTACAGCAAGCTGTATGGGACACCAGGGGAGCAGGTGAGTGTTCTGTGCACTGCCTTTCTGAATGTGCATTTTGTGTGACTAGCAAGGCTGAGAGTCTGCACGCCACTGGCTAGCAGGCTCACTGAGTAGTTGTCACCCCCCATAGTGTGTAGTGACTTGCACTGGACAGGTATGGTGCAGTGACAGTGCATTTGAACATGGTTTTACTTCCCATGCAATGATACCATGTAGTGACGTCTGGCAAACTGTCCATGGTCAGCTTTGCACTGCCTGTGTACATCATGTGCCCCTGTGATTGAGACATGTATATACAACTGTGTCATGCACGGATATGTTGCATGTGTGGTAATGTCCTTTTCACTTTGTCATCCTGACAGGTTAATGCCCATCGGAAGCAGGAAATCTGGAAGGACATCGTCCGGGCTGTCCGGTCCGTGGGGGTCTACAAGCGCCGGATCCGCAACTGCCAGAAGAGGTGGCAGGACCTTCGGGGCTGGACCCGGAGGATTGCACGGGTCCAGCTGAAGCTGTCGCCTCCTCGCAGGAGGGGCGGAACACGGACCCTGACCCCCACATGCTCCAGATCCTGGCGGTGGTGTTTCCAGACCTGGATGGGCAGCTGAAGGCCAGACAGCAGCAAGGAGGGGGTGAGTCAAAGACTGCACTGTGAACTCTGTATTATATGCTTTGTGCCCTCCGCTGGCCTGGTTCAACTGCCACAGTGCAGCAGTCATGTTGTCCAGGAGCCATGTCCCTCTATTGTGCACTGCCCACTGCTCATCTGATATCCAGGTGTGGCCCTTACATTCAGGGAATTGTGTCACTTGGGACTGTGTCCTTGCAGTTTGCTTCACTAAAGGTGGGGGACAGCATCTGTTTCCCTAACTCTGTTGTGGGCATCATGGGTGGGTCCATTGTTCACACAACGCCTGGGTTTGGACATGTGATCTGCGTGTTGCTTTGATATGCGGTCCACTTGCTGAGCTGAGCCACCACATGTGCCTGGGGTATGTGGCACACGCACATGCAGCGGGTGGGAACAATGTTTGGGCCCCAGGAGTGTGCAGATTACGTGTGTCACACATACATAGCCAGCTATCCACTGTCCAGGGCACATCCCTCATTCATGTGGAGCAGGACAGTCATGCCTACTCCAGGCCATGCAATGCACTCTGTACTCCCACTCCCGTGTATCAGCTGACACATTGTGCACAGTGATTTGACCCCTCAGGTGTCTGCCTCTGTGTCAGTGTGCTGTGGATTAGTTGCCAGGACTGCTGGGGTGTTTCTTGGTAGGGGCTCAGCATGCCCCTGGAGATGTGACCATAGAAGACGATACTTGTGTGTCACATAGGTGTTTGATCAGCTGCCCGTGCAGACTGGGGTATGCGAATGTGAAGTTCAGGCAGCTGTTCCCCATTCAGCAAATTCAGCATACAGCAAATTGTGAGGGGCTCAGGTTCAGAGGGTAGTGTCACAGGTCTCCCATGTGTCCAATAGGTGTGACCTGGACAGATGAGGGTTAAGATGATGTGTTGTGTGGGGGATGTACATGTGCACTTGTGCAGCTCCAGGACTTGCATTCCCCATGACCTACTATTGTGACACAGTGCATAGTGTTGTTGTCTGGCTGCCAAGTCATACATCACTGAGACAGTGATGTATGACTTAGCAGTCATGCCTCTGCCATGGCACGTGTCAACTTATTGGTGGTCCTGCAGGGGAGTGACATGTGCTACATGCACACCATAGTGGCGCTGGCTATCAGGACATGGGTGCATCATGGTGTCTGTCGCTGGTATGCATCACATGCATTTCCTATTTGTCTCTGGGCATCCCTTTCATCCGGAAACCTGTAATGACTCAGTGGCAAGAGCTGTGATGTGTGCATGTCCACATGCCACACCGTGTCCTCTGCACTGTCCAACTACTGTGTACTTGGTGCATGTGTCCACACTGGGTTGTTGCAATCCAACAGACACCAGACAGATGGGTGCAAGGCCATGTGGGATGTGAGTGCCATGCTTGGCATCAGACTGACAATTGGCTTCTCCTGTTCAGTTAGGGCACTTTTAGCAATGTACAACTAATGATGCCAGGGCTTGCTCTGTAATGTGCTGTGCTCACAGTGGTGTGTGCGTTTGATGTCTGTCTGTTTCCCCATTGTTTGCAGATACATCCACGGCCACGGAAGGGGACAGCTCCACGGACCAGGAGGAGCCAGAGAGCCAGACTGGGTCAGCAGCCGAGGAGTGGTCGGAGGGATCCAGTGGCACGGAGGGCGAGGGGAGCCACACCGAGGAGTCCTCAGCACCATCCACCTCAGCTGAGGACCAGAGCAACTCGGAGGATGACTCCCTTGTGGAGGCGGGTGTCAGCAGCCACCACACGCCAGCTAGTGTTGCTGTCCCCACCACCACCACCACCACCACCACCGCCCTCCCATCGGCTCCCATTCCCCAGGTCCGTGGAGGCTCCCATGTTCGGGAGCGTGTCTCCTTTGGCCCAGGCACCGCACCCCTGCCCCTGTGTCCCCTGCTGCCCTGAGTGAGGAGTCTGTGTACCTCCTTCGCCAGCTCCATGTAGGGCAGACAGCCATGCTGAGTGTCCTCCATGCGCACACCGCACTGTTGACTCAGCTGGTGTCGTTCATGGAGGGCATCTCATCGGGCATGTCTGACCTACAGAGGGGCAACAGGTCCATGGACTCCTCCCTGACGGCAGCAGTGTCCCTCTTCAGACAGTCCCTCACCCCTCCTGCCTCTGCTCCATCCACACTCCGCAGCACCTTACCCGTCCCAAGCACACACACACCGGCACAGGCACACACCAGCACACACACGTCCAGCACACAGACACACATGCCACAAACTAAACGCACACGCACGCACAGTCAGGGGACTGAAACCAGACTCACAGGGGATGGGGCCCTGGTACACACACACGCATCCACAGGCACTGCGCAGTCCTCAGTTGCCTCTCCCTCCAAAGCACCCTCCCTTGCCTCACCTGCAACCCCAAAGACCCAGCGCCTCTTCCTCAGTGACCTCGGCCTCTTCCCCTCCGATCCAGCTGCCCCAGCATCCAGGGGGAAGAGGAAGCCCCCCACACGGAGCAGAGTGCCCCTCACCCCCGGACACCCTCCCCCAGGCGCAGACAGACTGAGGCCCCCACCCGCAAGTCCCCCGGAGTGCTAAGAGCAAGACCCCGCCGCCGCCCTGCAGCTCAAGCACCAGGTCTCCTTCCTCCATCCCTCAGGCCCCCACTCCACAGGTGCCCCCACCACACCCTGCCCCAGGTTCCCCCACCCACAGATATACCATCCCCAAGAGGCTCCGGCCTTCTCACCCTGCCACTTGCTCTCCCGGCACCACACCCCCCGCTGCGCTTGTCTGTGCCACTGATGTGGTGAGGGTGTCCTCCCCCTCTGTCCAGCCCACCTTGCCTGTTCCCCATTCTCCTCCCCTGGTGGTAGGCACTGCAGTGGAGTCCACTACCACCCTGTCTGACTTGGGCACTGCAGTGGCGGACCTGTCCACTCCATCTGCAGGGTCCACTGCAGTCGTGCCGGCACCCACAACATCTGAGCCATGCCCCCCAGTTGTGCCGGCACACACCATGTCAGACACCTCCACTGCAGTTGTCAGTGGCTCTCCAGCACCCACCACCCCTTCCCTGCTTCCTCCTGGTGAGCCCTGATCCTGTCCCTGCGGTGCCTGGCCTACCCCCCGGTTGCCCCTCCTAGTGGATTGTCCCTGGTTTTGTGCAGGCATGTGTAGGGTGGCATCTGCCACTGTCACCCACTCGTGACTTTGTTGATGGACTGGCCATTGGCCTTTGTTTATGTTCTACCGGACTTCTACTTTTAATGCCACATATGCTGAATAAAGCAACTTTCTGTTCTCTAGTGCTTTTGCTTCTGATGTACATGATGTTGATGATGCTAACCATGCCCTTGCTGCAGTGATGGTGATATTTGGTCTCATGATAATGAAGTGTTACTGTGCAGGAACCCATGTGGTCCTGGGGGAATGTGTCCTATCCTGTGGTGTATCCATGTCATCCATAGCAGCATCTGAGGGTGTCATGTGTTCAGTATTTGGCAATGGGCTTTCCTACTTAGATTGGCAATTTCACATCTGTGGCTTCCACCCCTGCACATCTGTTGTGCCTGCCATTGTTCTATTCGTCTACTTCCCTGACCGTGTGGCCATCTCCAGTGAACATGCAGGTTTGGGCATCAATGGGGAAGGACTCATCTGTGTTGTCAGTGCAACATTGCTATACAAGTGTGTTGGATCTGTGCTGATGATTCCGTTGGCACTTCCATGACCAGGCTGATGGGACGGGAGCCCTCATTTGGTGCTAATTGTTGATTGTGTGTCCCATTGCTGCCATGGTATGGTATCTGTTCAC
Source organism: Calotriton arnoldi (assembly GCA_963921515.1). NCBI lineage: Eukaryota > Metazoa > Chordata > Amphibia > Caudata > Salamandridae > Calotriton > Calotriton arnoldi. The sequence continues at coordinate 160,284 of CAWUFW010020020.1, forward strand.
CTCACATCTGCAGTCTCCACAGGGTATCTGCATGTGTGTGCCCATTGGTGCAAATATGTGGGTCTGCATTCGGATGGTCACTTCTGTCATTGTGTCATTGATGATTGTTGACATTGTCAGCCCCCATGGGTGTTGTTTGTCTGCACATGGCCAAAGTTATGTCTTATTTGCACTGCAGGATTTGGCTCCCCCAATTTATGTTGCAATGGGACACATACACTACTTTGCCACTGATGTGTTTGTTGTTCTGTGACCAGGAATCATCCATGCAGTTTGGCAGTTGCACCTCTTACTTTGTCAACACTTACCTTTTGGTCACTGTGATGATGGGGGTTTGGACCCCATTGCCACAATGTTCAAAATGTGCTGCAGCTATGGACCCCACACTTGCCTTTTGGTCACTGTGATGATGGGGGTTTGGACCCCATTGCCACAATGTTCAAAATGTGCTGCAGCTATGGACCCCACACTTGCCTTTTGGTCACTGTGATGATGGGGGTTTGGACCCCATTGCCACAATGTTCAAAATGTGCTGCAGCTATGGACCCCACACTTGCCTTTTGGTCACTGTGATGATGGGGGTTTGGACCCCATTGCCACAATGGTCATGGCCTGCTTGCGTTGTGTGTGCCACACACATATTTGTGTGGCACATGTGCTAGGGGGTCACATTGTATGTTCGAAGTCATGTTCGGTGTTGTAGGCATTTGACTCAGTCTACACACGCTTGTCATGGTGTTGGGGGGATGTCTTCTTCTTGCATTCCCTAGGTTGTGGTGTGCTGGTTGTGTCATGCATTGTCCATCCTATGGGTGGGGTGGTAGTGGTGGTAGGCATCCTGCCCCCCTGGGTGAGGGTGGTAGTAGTGGTAGGCATCCAGCCCCCCTGGGTGAGGGTGGTAGTGGTGGTAGGCATCCTGCCCCCCTGGCTAAGGGTGGTGGTAGGCATCCAGCCCCCTGGCTAAGGGTGGTGGTAGTGGTAGGCATCCTGCCCCCCTGGCTAAGGGTGGTAGTAGTGGTAGGCATCCAGCCCCCCTGGCTAAGGGTGGTGGTAGGCATCCTGCCCCCCTGGGTGAGGGTGGTAGTAGTTGTAGGCATCCTGCCCCCTGGCTAAGGGTGGTAGTAGTGGTAGGCATCCAGCCCCCTGGCTAAGGGTGGTGGTAGGCATCCTGCCCCCCTGGGTGAGGGTGGTAGTAGTGGTAGGCATCCAGCCCACCCTGGGTGAGGGTGGTAGTAGTGGTAGGCATCCTGCCCCCCTGGCTAAGGGTGGTAGTAGTGGTAGGCATCCAGCCCCCCTGGCTAAGGGTGGTGGTAGGCATCCTGCCCCCCTGGGTGAGGGTGGTAGTAGTGGTAGGCATCCTGCCCCCCTGGCTAAGGGTGGTAGTAGTGGTAGGCATCCTGCCCCCCTGGGTGAGGGTGGTAGTAGTGGTAGGCATCCTGCCCCCCTGGCTAAGGGTGGTAGTAGTGGTAGGCATCCAGCCCCCTGGCTAAGGGTGGTGGTAGGCATCCTGCCCCCCTGGGTGAGGGTGGTAGTAGTGGTAGGCATCCTGCCCCCCTGGATAAGGGTGGTAGTAGTGGTAGGCATCCTGCCCCCCTGGGTGAGGTTGGTAGTAGTGGTAGGCATCCTGCCCCCCTGGGTGAGGGTGGTAGTAGTGGTAGGCATCCAGCCCCCTGGGTGAGGGTGGTAGTGGTGGCAGGCATCCTTCCCCCTGGCTAAGGGTGGTAGTAGTGGTAGGCATCCTGCCCCCCTGGGTGAGGGTGGTAGTGGTGGTAGGCATCCTGCCCCCCTGGGTGAGGGTGGTAGTGGTGGTAGGCATCCTGCCCCCCTGGGTGAGGGTGGTAGTAGTGGTAGGCATCCTGCCCCCTGGCTGAGGGTGGTAGTAGTGGTAGGCATCCTGCCCCCCTGGCTCAGGGTGGTAGTAGTGGTAGGCATCCTGCCCCCCTGGGTGAGGGTGGTAGTAGTGGTAGGCATCCTGCCCCCCTGGGTGAGGGTGGTAGTAGTGGTAGGCATCCAGCCCACCCTGGGTGAGGGTGGTAGTAGTGGTAGGCATCCTGCCCCCCTGGGTGAGGGTGGTAGTAGTGGTAGGCATCCAGCCCACCCTGGGTGAGGGTGGTAGTAGTGGTAGGCATCCAGCCCCCCCTGGGTAAGGGTGGTAGTAGTGGTAGGCATCCAGCCCCCCTGGGTAAGGGTGGTAGTAGTGGTAGGCATCCAGCCCCCCCTGGGTAAGGGTGGTAGTGGTGGTAGGCATCCTGCCCCCCCCTGGGTGAGGGTGGTAGTAGTGGTAGGCATCCAGCCCACCCTGGGTGAGGGTGGTAGTAGTGGTAGGCATCCTGCCACCCTGGCTAAGGGTGGTAGTAGTGGTAGGCATCCTGCCCCCCTGGCTAAGGGTGGTAGTAGTGGTAGGCATCCAGCCCCCCTGGGTAAGGGTGGTAGTGGTGGTAGGCATCCTGCCCCCCTGGGTAGGGGTGGTGGTGCGCATTCAGGCCCCTGTGTGCATATGTGGCATTGGTGATGGGCATCCCGCCCCTATGGTGCTGCTGTTGCTGGTGTAAGTATATTCTGCATCCCTCTGTGTGTGTGTGATGTGTCGTGTACGTGTTGTATGTGTTTTGTGGTTGGTGTCTGGCTTACCTTCTGCGCCGTACGCGTCTGTGCCTGTTCCGGTAGTATATGTAGAATATTGGTATGATCGGGACGAAGGGATTCATGGTTGGTTCGTGTCGTTCGTCCTTCTCGTTGCTTCGCGTCGTCCTCGTCGCTTCACCTCGTCCTCGTCGCTGCCGTGTTCGTCTCGTAGCCGTGGATCGTGTTGTGGCGTGAATCGGAGCTTATGTGCGCCTCTCCCGGATGCTTTGACGTGCCGTGCGTAGTGACGGGTTCGGCGCGTACGGAAAGCGCATCGTACTTGTCCGGCCGGACGGGGCTGCATTTTTCCTTCCGTGCGACTCTATTCGGCGTTTCCGGATTCGCCTCGGTCGGAGAACAGGACCTGGTTTGGGTGAGTACGGCTCGGCCGGATTCTTTGCTGTTGTGCGCATCGTACTTGCTCGTTCGGTGTGCTGTACGGATCGGTCGGGAAACAGGCTTTCGCATGGCTTTTTTCCCGACCGAATGGTGTTGGGTGCGCCTCCGACCGAGATCGGAATCGGCCCCAAAGTCTTTTTTGTTCACAAAAGTATCCTTATGATCGAAAATGGTAATAGTTATGACTGCTGAACATTCTCAAAAGGTGACCTAGCAGCAAAAAATTATGTGGGAGAAAATAGTGTACAATGGGTGTGGAGTAAGTGTTTCACAGTATGATGGGCCTTTAAAGTTTGTGAAATCCCCAAAAAACCATCAGTTTGTGAGCATTCACAAGCTTCCCTCTGATGCTTTCCAACCTTAGAAATGGTCAGAGATCGTGATTTAGTTTTGGGGATGGCCTTAACAACAAGCTGTTCTACTGTAGGGGCCTCAAAGTGCCAGAGGACTGTATTTCCAGCAATCGGCTCAGGGGCCTGCCTAATATCAGATCTAAGCAAACACAAAGAGATGATGGATGGAGTGCTGAAACTTTTCAGACACTCACCCCCAGTCACAGATCTGGGTTGAATCCATCATCGTTCTTTAGCTCACTTAGCCACCCCAGTTCAGGCACAGCTATATGCAAATCAGTCTTGACCCTGTGCCTCATGGGCACAGTCCAGCCTGAACTGCCAAGCCATGTCTTCCCTGGACCGGAAACAAGCATCCTGGGACCTGTTTCTGGGTAACACCCTTCATCAGTCAGGCTAGCTTGAATCCAGTGGCAAAGTGAGCAAGGGACGCACATCTGGGAATACCCTGCCAACTTAGGGCAAACAAAGCAAACACAAGGAGATGATGGACGGAGCGCTGAAACTTTTCAGACACTCACCCCCAGTCACAGATCTTGGATGAATCCATCATCGTTCTTTAGCTCACTTCGCCACCCCAGTTCAGACACAGCTATATGCAAATCAGTCTTTACCCTGTGCCTCATGGGAACAGTCCAGCCAGAACTGCCAAGCCATGTCTTCCCTGGACCGGAAACAAGCATCCTGGGACCTGTTTCTGGGTAACACCCTTCATCAGCCAGGCTAGCTTGAATCAAGTGGCAAAGTGAGCAAGGGACCCACGTCTGGGCATACCCTGCCAAATTAGGGCAAACAAAGCAAACACAAGGAGATGATGGACGGAGCGCTGAAACTTTTCAGACACTCACCCCCAGTCACAGATCTGGGTTGAATCCATCATCGTTCTTTAGCTCAATTCGCCACCCCAGTTAGGACACAGCTATATGCAAATCAGTCTTGACCCTGTGCCTCATGGGAACAGTCCAGCCCAAACTGCCAAGCCATGTCTTCCCTGGACCGGAAACAAGCCAGTGGCGTAACAAAGGCACCCGCAGCCCCCGCGGTGTGGGGGGGCCCCAAGCTCCCGGGGGGGCCCTCGGCACAATACTCTGTCTGGAGAGCTGCTGATTAAGTCTGGAGGGGGCCCCTCCACGAATCTGGCAGGGGGGCCCCCTCAAGTTTTATTACGCCAGTGAAACAAGCATCCTGGGACCGGTTTCTGGATAACACCCTTCATTAGCCAGGCTAGCTTGAATGCAGTGGCAAAGTGAGCAAGGGACCCACGTCCGGGCATACCCTGCCAACTTAGATCAAACAAAGCAAACACAAGGAGACGATGGACGGAGCGCTGAAACTTTTCAGACACTCACCCCCAGTCACAGATCTGAGTTGAATCCATCATCGTTCTTAAGCTCACTTCGCCACCTCAGTTCAGACACAGCTATATGCAAATCAGATTTGAACCTGTGCCT